>JAHWFP010150631.1:55509-88258 GCA_023313725.1 Lithobius niger | reverse complement strand
GACTGCACGACCTTGTGGGACGCAAGATACGCAGCATTTTTTTATCGTCTTTTTAGAGGATGATCTTGCTTCTTTCTCACACCTCTTTTGGGGGCCCTACGTCCTTTCCCTGCTCCACAGGAACAGGACTCCCCTCTGGCCCCCAAAAGGCTCAACGGCTGAACCGGCCTGATGAGGGGAAGGTGCAGTACATCCGTGCACACGCTTGTTGCGTCCCACAAGGTCGTGCAGTCAGACCAGGTCTCTTTGGGTACGCCCCATTTTTTTTTACCACATTTCATGTTTTTTTATGATAAATTTTACCACACACTTGTGTGTTCATGTCGTTTCATACCCCTGCCTTGATTTGGGGCCAAAGCTTTGTTTTGGGGTAGTGCAAGTTGGGTATGGAACGTCACAACTGCCCATGCGCTATCTATTTTTAGGTGTATTATGGCTTTTTTTTGTTAGGCTTGTGTGAGCACCCGCTCAGGTTTGTTGCTTTTGTTACCCACCTCCACCCGTTGCTTACCACCTTTGTTTTCCCCATTACTTGGATTCGAACACATATTTCTAGCCTTGCTTTCTGGTCCATTCCTGAAGCCCTGACACTTTCATTTTTCTGGCATCATCGATGCCCATTCCTCCGGTTTATTATGTTTTTTTTGTCCTTATTGCAGAGTTCCTGCATTCTGCATTAGTACGTCCTTTCCCTGCTCCGCAGGAATAGGACTCCCCTCTCACCCCCAAAAGGCTCATCGGCTGTACCGGCCTGATGCAGGGAAAGTGCAGTACATCCGTGCTCACCCTACTTGTGTCCCACAAGGTCATGCAGTCAGACCGGGTTTCTTTGGGTCTGCCCAGAGCAGCAACTTTCGTCGGGGGTGGTGTTCCACGAGATTTTTAGCCTCATTTCATGTATTTTGGATGATAATAAACAGTTTTACCATATACTTGTGTTCACGTCGTTTCATACCCTTGTTTAGATTACAATTCGTCTTGATTGGTGCATGCTGAATGCCAATCAAGAAAGTATTTTTAGAGGTCCGAATAGAAGAGTATTCCAGCTTTTTGATGAGGCCAAGATGGCTGCGCTCAGTGAAAACGTTCGTCGACCGCTACCGCTCATGGAAAATGTCCAATTTTCTGCTTTCTAACTTTGGAAAAAAAGAGCTATAACCACATTTTGCAGTATTTAGTGAGACTACACTCAACTAAAGTTTTTTTTAAATAAAATAATACACATTGGTAACAACGTTTTGCTCACAGAAATCGATGCATAACATATATGGTAGTGAATTTCAGCTTTTTCATTTTCGAAACAATATGGCTGAAACTTTCATTTTTCGACCCACAGTTCCCCTTAACCTTCGACATATGTATAGGTCATTACTCCATATGGGATACTTCGTTACTGACATTTACGTAGCCTATACGTTTATACTGCTAAAACGATTACGATGTGAAAAAACAAAACTGATTATTAGTAGGAAGATTTGTGAAACATCTGCCGTCTCTAATGTAAAGCAGTAGTGGTGTACCGATTCCGATACCGATTCCGGTTCTGAGTACGGTTCCGTGGTATCGGAACCGGAACCGCTATCTTGGCTGGCCGATACTGAGTACCTTTCAAAAATCGGCACAGACCACTAAATCACTTGATATTGTCATCTACTTTCTCTTTTCCAGGGGTATGCGATAATTGGAAAGAATATCTTAGCGATCTTGGAGCAGAAAATTAATTCCAGTAGCTTAAATCATCGTAAAACTGAGCTTGATAGTAGGTCTTGGATGAATAACTAACACATTTTCGCGCGTTTTTATTGGGCCACTTACTTGTTTACACCAACTTTTGTTGAGTAGTTTGCATCACATAACCATAAAATCCTATCTAGGATGGTAATATATTAAGCAGAATACGTTATAGTTGATTCCTGTTTGTTTAAGGATGTCAGGACTTTTATTATCATAAAGTTATTTCCTATTTTGCTAAACCCAGGGCTAACGTTTCACGTTTGGCAAACCCTCCACCACCATTTTGTTTCTAGATCGTGTGTTCGATTGGAGTCATCAGTGCATGCACTAAATCCGGACTGCGAAAATCTTCAAGTGTACAAAGCTTTGCTAAGACACTTAAGCATCCGGGCTGCAAAAATCTTCAAGCATGCTCTTGTTTAGACCAAGTTTTTTTTATTTTAATTAAATTTTTTGATTTTATTTACGTTTAAAAAAAATTAAATTAAATACATCCAGAAAACAAAAATTTTAAATCATGTCAGCTTCAGTAAGGGCTTGGCCAATCCAAGAAGCAAAAAATCTATTTAAAATGCAGGTCCAGATCAGAATTTAAAAAATCGTTTCAACTTTCTGGTTATTTTAAACTATTTTTTAACTTTTTTTAAGTTTAAGTTTTTTTATTTAATTTTAATTTTTTTAAACTGAATTTAAAATACAAAAAACAATTTTTTTTTTAAATTTAAATTTGATTCATTTGGAAAGCTACAATTTTAAATCATATGATCAGTGCCACTAGAAAATGGTCTTGGCATTAATCCAAGAAGGAAAATCCTATCTAAAAAAAATGGTTACCGGTACACGTTATTTTAACTATTTTTTCAATTTTAATTTAATTTTCTAATCGAATTAAATTTTTAATTTTAATTATACAAATTTATGTATCAAAATTTTCGTTAAAAAATGTATGTAAATTTATAAAAATTAGCCACAGCAAAACCCTGTACTCCCTGAACACAAATAATTCACTATTATTAATTTTTTTTCCATTCGCTGTGGGACTGCCATGTGGTAATCGGAACCGGTATCGGAACCGTATGGAACCGGTTTTTGGTATCGGAATTGGCATCGGAATCGGAATTATGGTATCGGTACACCACTATAAAGCAGTTTACAGTAATCACTAAAGCTGGCCCATCCTGATTACCACATCGATCGCTAGCGATATTTGCAGCATCGGTAGAAATCGGGTTCAGCAGATAAAACCCTGATAAATCGGTAATAAACCAAATAGAAGATATTTTCACTTCTCTTCGACCGAATTTGACGTTTGAATACACCATTTTGAAGCTTTTTTCGCCAGCTTTCCAATGGTCCAAACTGCAAGTAGCATTCTCTTACTGTTTAGAAGTTACAATGCAAAATGTTAAAATTTTACTGGGGTTTTGCGTTTTTAAATGATTTTAGCGTATGCAATATTATTTAAAAATAATTATATTTATTTAAGCCTATACTTTAGTTATGAAATGATCTCAAAAGTAATTTTGTTTATAAAGACGTACTTCAGTATTACAGTTTTTGATTAGTTGGTAACTGGGATCAGTTATCCATAATAAAGCCGATCGGCCTAGCCTTACTAACAATTGTAAGATGGTAACAAAGTGGAAAAAAATTTGAATTCGGAAAAACTACTAGAAGTAAAAAATAAAACGTTTTATGTAGAAACATACACTTATTTCAGGTTAAATATAAATCTAAAATGTTTTTCTTCATTATGGACTTTATCAATGACCGGTAACGGCAGATTTTTCTCTTCGAAATCGGGATCGGATCGGTAAAAAGTGGTATCGGCCCAGCCTTAGCCTATCACATACCAGCTGGAGATTTGTTTCACAATTTATATTGGAAAATTGATTTTATTGGCTGACGAAACCTAAGACTTTCCCTCTAAAGCCCAGTAATTGTTTGTATACTATAATAATGAACTTATTTCAACAACAAGTTTAAAGCCTTTATAGTAGGACAGTTGATGTAATAACATTTATTTCCAGCACAGTATTTTGACTAGAGCACGTATGGAAAACTACACGGGTTTACCCTTACGAACTACATTAATCCAGCTTCCTGTCTTGATCTCCCCAACAGTATCAATGCCAAGATTGATGCCGAGCAAAGCAGATTCACCAGTGTACTTCTTCATCGTGGAATCAGTCGTTTTCCTATAACTAAAAACAAAAGAGACAATTAAGTACCAAGTCCTGTGCAACAAGGAATTTGTAAACAGAACTCAAATAACTAGTAACAAAGCTTACATGTCGATTTCCATACACACAAAAAAAACTACTTTCACTTTTACTTTCACTCACATTTAAGTGAAAGTAGTTGGATTTTTGGTGCATGGAAATTGCCACATGATCTTTGATAATAATCATTTGATTACTAGCCAGAATTAATCAAATAACTAGTGCCATGCTCACTCAACTGGCATCGATCCATGCTACACAAAGCTTAGGTGCTGCCTACAGCAACACAAAACTCGAGGATTCTTGATCTTTATGCAGGCAACTCGAACAGGATAGAGACATTTAGAGAAAGAACCACTAAAGAAAACCCTTCAACAATTTTTTTGGCAATATTTTTTGTAAAACAAATAAAAGTATTTACAGTATAACCTCTTTATAACAATAACTCCATTATATTTACTAAAGAACGACCAAAACAATAACCGCATCAAAACAATATTTTGTTCCCCAACTCCGTTCTAACGCTTTCTAAGCAGCCATACTTTCATTTGCTTGTTGCCTAGCCAATCACCTCTCTTTGCAAGGATTTATTTCATCTCTCCCATCTTTTCACCTGATAGTGCTGCCGGAATTGCTTGTTTTTTTTTTCATTTTAAAGAAATACTAAATCCTCCAACACTACATTTTTTTAATCATTAGTTGAGATACTACAATTAATGTTATAAGGCATCTGACGTCAACAGGTGTTAGTCCTTTAGCCGTAGGAGTTTTTAAAATGACTTTTAAGGAAACAATACGCAATTGCTGGAAATAATCCAGTGTTGAATCACGCGAAGGTACCATCTTTCTTCCCGCATTCCATAGCTGTCTGCATGACATAAACAAAACAGCATCGCCTGGGATCACACAGCACAATGGCAAGCACAACAAAAGGGTACAACCACACTCCAATAGCTTCGAGAAAGAGGACATCACAACTCTACACGAGCTATCGCAGTTTCTCGTTGTGAAAGGAGACTTAAAAAAAGCAGTTATTTTCGACGTTATTCTTAAAATGGTTTTTAGGTTCTACACTAACATTAAAAAAATTAACACAGCGAACAGTGGTGACAAAAAGGAATTGATGTATCAACAATGGTGGAAAGCTTGACCAAGCACATTTTTTGATTGTTGGCAAATGAGCATTTACTAAATGATTAAAGCTAAAACAAAGTCAGTATTTTTGAGGAAAGTAAAACATAAATGCTAAATAAAACTGATGAGAATTTTAATTTTAACCAAAAATTGGATGGCGCAGGCTAGGTGCATGCATAATCTCCAATGGATCCTGGAAAGAAGTTATACTGAATTGGTGTAATTTTCCTTTTTTAACAGTACTTCCTCTTGTATTTCAATGTCTCCTGCAAAGTCCATTGTGACACTTTGTTATTGTTGCGTAGTAAATTACTTATCTTCCACCATGTATTGTTGCCAGTTTTAGCCATTCAAGGCGTGAGCGACTACATGGTGTCGAAAACATTTCGAACGACTGTTTAGTTCAAAGCGGTGTAGCCATCAATGTACAACATCAACTTCCTCGAATAAACTGTTCTTTAAAAATCCACGAGCCCATAATGGCCTCAGGTCTGAATGGGTTAACTAGTCACGATCATGTGACGGTATGAAAAAAGCGACGGACGACAGTGGGAATAATAGGTTACCGATTGCCTGTAGCCCCTAGGAATCTAAAACGCATCACATTTATCACACATCTGGCCTCCAAAATTACAATGTTAACAGATAAGCAACCGGTTAAGTCGCTAGACACCCAAAATATGATCATAGGGTCAACTCATGTCTTGTTTTTTTTTTCTTTTCAGACTAATTATTGTTATTCGATGACACACACCGACCACTTTCACCAAAAGTGACGTCACGCTTAGGCCTTTTACGAACGGACTCGCTGGAATGATCAATGAGTAAAATGGACGCCAGTGTCAGTAAAGAAGTGTTTTTTCTCATCTCATTTACTCACCAATCACCCTTGCTAAGCAGGTTTACATTAAATACCCGCCGATAAGTACGTTTATTTTAGTGGGGGCATTGCGTGGCGACCATTTCCACCAATTGTTAATTACAGTTACGTAAATAACCCTAGTGAAGCACTACTAGGAGTCTGCTACCTTTAGTCGATGGATTCAGCAGAAAAACCGACTCCTGCAATCGATGAGTAAAATGCTTCAGCGGTGACGTCACGCTGAGGTAACGCAAAATTTACAGAGCGTGTATGAACTACTTTGGTGAGATGGGGCTTCAGTGCCGAGTTGTTCGACGAGTTTATGAAAGTCGCATTGAGCAACATTTCCACCTCCTTGCTGCTGCCATTTGCCTCTTTTCTGGTCGCTTTGGTACTGTCAAGCATGGCCTAACTATCACTATTTCCTTAAAATCTTTGGAAGTGGATGTCCTTTAAGACACTTATAAGCTTTTCGAAACAAATCATCAGCCACGCGCTTCTTTTTCTCTCCTACAGCCCTAACACCTTCAACTTTTCTACAAAGTTTCTACAAAGATTTAACGAAATCAACATTTAATCCAACACGATTCACTGAAGCGTTTATAATCATGGAAAAGTCGGCAATATTAGGCCTATGCGATCAATCATTGATATGTGTAGTTCAGTCCAGGGAAAACACAATAACTTTTTCTTATTTATTCTCCAATTTAGTTTATGAGATCATCCTCCTTCCAATATCTAACCTAATTCAAAGTTAAAATTAATTTCTAACCATCACCAATCTTCAAAACAGACATGTAATTCACCACCGGGAAACTCATGTGTTGACGCATTTATCACATCGATTTCTGTTATTCCTGGAGCGAATTATCCACACCGGAAATTCCGACGGAAAGTGGATGCGTAGGTCTGGATGAGTGGAGCCACAGTAGTGGACGCGAGGAGTCAAGATCACGTCCAACTTGCCCACCAAAAGCACTTGAAACATCTAGTCCACTGCATCTGTTATGACGTTACACTTCTTGGAGCTTTCCGGTCATGAATCGTGTGTCTGTTTTGAAGGTTGGTGATGGTTAGAAATTTAATTTTAACTTTGAATTAGGTTAGATATTGGAAGGAGGACGATTTAATAAACTAAATCTGTGATTAAATGATAATAAAGCCATTGTGTTAATGCTAGATTGACCCCAGATCACGTACGTGAATGATCAACTTTTCCACAATGGATTTAGGCCTACACGCCCACCCCCCAAAAAATACCTTAAGGCCAAAAATTGTGTAGTAGCTTTGTTAACGCCCTCTCCACTTTTTTATTGAATTAATTTTAGCCGCTCATGGGTTTAATAGGTGATTAACGGTACGATAATTGTCTGGTGTGGTGTTTTTGATACCAGAAAAACTGGTTTAACTGGTTAAGAGTTGGGTAATTATAAAAACCCATAACATCATCTTCGACGTGACAAAGTTGAGCTCGCATTATAACAATAATATTAACGAGATTTTGGTTTATCACAATAAACCCGATACATAATTAAATTATGAAGACCAACAGGTATCATTCTAAAAAGGTTATTCTGTATTTGGGATTAACACCACTGGATGGCTCATCAGAAAAAACCAATACCGTTAAATGTAAGAAGTTTAAATCCATATCGAACCAAACTAATAAGTCGGTACCGACTGTACTTAATACATACGTTCTTAACATTTTCAAAGCTTCTTCGTCTTCGTCTCGAATCCCCGTGCTAGGATCAGTAACAATCATAACACACCTAAAAATAAAATAAGCGTATCAGCATAATGATCACATGGTTCTCGAACTATTTTTTTTTATTACCGTAAATCGTGTATTAAAAGCCCAGTTGAAGCTAAAGTCCACCCCCTAAAATGCTGTAAAGTCAAAATCATGAAATAGCGGAGTTAAAGCCCACCCCTCAAATTGTCGTTTTTCTACAAAAAATTACCTAAAAGTTATATGATGTGAATAAAGATAGTACTGCTTGCTATGTTTACTGGCCCCCTTCTCCCTCCCTGTAGTAATAGTGGACTCTTCCTTTAACTCCTAGCACCTGAACAAGGCCTGGGAATCTCTCACCTAAGCCTCCTCCCTACTTCACAGCAATTAAAAGGATGTAATAATTGGTCTTAAGAGATCGTTCAAAAGCTTCGAATTTTCTGTAATAGATGTCCAGAAAGGTTAGAAAATTGATGCTGCTTGATATAAAGCCCCCCCCCCCCCTATTTTTGCCAAATTAACTGCATAAGCCCATGGTCGTTTAATCCACGATTTACGGTAATGTATAAACATCAACTAAAACTAAAGAAAATTATTCTAAACCAATAAGCAACTCGTGGTGTTACAAAATCAAAGCATGATAATACATTTGAGATTTTACCTTTGGCATGGCTTTACGTTTCTGAACCAGGCTCCATTTCCTATGCGAATGTACTCCCAGTTATCCTGAAAATATCAGCAAAAATACAGTAAAGCATAGCCAAAACAAAAGGCAGACAGGCTGTAAAGAAATTTATCCAGCATGGCCATTAAAAAAAAAATAAAAGAATTTAAATTAATACAATAACTGCTTATGCTAAAACATTATGAGTCCACAACTCATATGTGGGTTGGGACAGGTAAAACGACAGTTGAAGAACAGAGGACACAATTCATGGTAGGCTGCGTGTACAAGCCATCATAACCAATGCTCCGATTACACTCTTATTAAATGAATAATAAAAGAGCGACATAGGTTCCAGTCATACAAATCTCTTAAATGGGTCTAAACGTTCAGGTATGCAATACGACCACGGTCGATTATTTTGGAGGGGGGGGGGAGGGGAACAACCACCATCCCCCATCACACCCAAGAAAAATTCACATTCTGAAAAATGGACCTCAGTCAGAATACTTAGATTTATAAAACAAAATATAAATGAATACAAAAATTAACAATATGCTGGCACAGCTTGGGTAAAAAAAATTTGCTCTTAAATCCGTTGATCCCAGGCTAGACCCCCAAGCAATTGGCCGACTCCCCCCCCCCCCCCCCACAAACCACCACCGCCACCTTACCGAATGCAGGATCTGATGAAAAGTATAACTGTTGGCAGAGTTGAGGGGAGAGGAAGAAGCCTCTTGTTTGGTAGCTTTCTTTGAGTGTGTGTGGTGGGGGGGGGGGGGGAGGGTAAGTTAGGATGAGCAATCCTGTAAATTGCATTGTCACGTCTCGCGATAATGCTCAGCTCTGTATTTCAAATACCGACCGCTGTTTCGCTCGTCCACTCTTCGTCATACCCACGTTGCTATGCTTATAGTAGTTGGCCGTGATCTAAAAACTCACCTGGTTGCCTTTTAATACCGTAAATCGTGTATTAAAAGCCCAGTAGAAGCTAAAGCCCACCCCCTAAAGTTCTGTAAAGTCAAAATCATGAAATAGCGGATTTAAAGCCCACCCCTCAAATTGTCGTTTTTCTACAAAAAATTATCTAAAAGTTATATGATGTGAATAAAGATAGTACTGCTTGCTATGTTTACTGGCCTCCTTTTCCCTCCCTGTAGCAATAGTGTGGACTCTTCCTTTAGCTCCTAGCACCTGCACAAGGCCTGGGCATCTCTTACCTAAGCGTCCTCCCTTCTTTACAGCAATTAAAAGGATGTAAAAATTGGTCTTTCAGAGATCGTTCAAAAGCTTCGAATTTTTTGTAATAGATGTCCAGAAAGGTTAGAAAATTGATAATGCTAAATTTAACCCTTTGAGAGCTGCGTTTTTTTTTATATCTCCAAAAAAGTAGGGGTAACCTGGACGGGGCTCGAACTAGCAACCTGAAGGAGCTCTTAAACGTGAGGCACACGCCTCTACCAACTCGGCCACGGCCGTCTCTAGAGTCGGCTTGTTAAGGGAACCTGGTATTGTTGTCATTCCTGCATTGTTGCCCATCTCGCGCGTAGTAAGGACTCTGTTTTTAATACTTCAACCTGTGCTTGTGTTTGGCCCGAGATTTTCTCGGGTTTAGCACTGAAAGGGTTAAAGCCCACCCCCTATTTTTGCCAAATTAATTACTTAAGCCCATGGGCGTTTAATCCACAATTTACGGTACTTCATTTAGATTTTTATCGTCATCTCCCCCGCTGTAAATTTTACAAGGGAAGGCATCATCTCGATCTTAACTACCAACTAAGAGCGATAGCATTCTTCATTCAAATGTAATGAGTGTTAACTTTTGTTAAGTAAAAAAGTGCGTGATTCAGAACGAGTTACATTAATGACCAGCCAATTTCTATTTCTCTTCTACAGCGAAAGCTCTCTATTTTTTATTTTTCTATCGAAAGTGATCGTATAATGAATTTGGAATTCTGCCTCTATTTAACACGTAGAAAAATATCCGGGCTCCTCCGTACTACAGCTACGCACTACCCAATTGGTCGCGAAGCGGGCTCACGTTTGTCGAATTGATACTACACAGCTGTTACACTAAATAATATTCCAATAACTTTCACTGATTATACAATGATCGGATTACCTGATTGGCAGGAGCTATTTGTTCGACATAACTATCCAAATTGCCAATATACGTAAAATACGGGGACAGTTACCGGCAAAGCGCAAAGTAGCCCAATTTTTTTTTTATCAGTTTGCCCACAGCAGAACAACAGACAGGACTTCGTGTTCCGTGCGATGTTGTTAAAACCTGAAACTAACTAGTTTAATTCTGGTTCAACTTCTTTTCCATACAGATGCATAATTGGGAAAAATTCTTGATCAAGGACCTAGAACCCTTCAAACGCAAACGATTTTATCATAAACTGTTCAATAACAAAGCCTACAATTTGCTGGCATGTGTTCTCATTGAAAATCATGGTTAATTGACTGACATTCTGGGACTTCCGGCCTGACGCTAAAAAGTAATACGACTAACCCGTTTGAATAACAAACGACTCGAATGGGACATGACGTCACTAGACAATAGTCCTAGTGACGTCACGACGCGAGCCCATTTTCTCTCCAACTCGATTTCAATAACTGCTTTTATGCATAAAATGCATAAGCAGTTAAAAAAAAGATTTCTGGCTGAAAAATTTTTTTTTCACTTTGCAGGCGGGCAATTTTTATTTTATTTGTTTTTTTTTTGTAAACTTTAAAGCAAGAAGACATTTTCTTCTTGGCATCTTTTAAAAATAAAAGTTTTTACTTATCTTAAAACACTTACATTTAGCTATAGGCTAAATATCGTTTATTTATGCTCTTAACGCCCAAATTCTTACTTAAAGAAGCTTTCTTAGTTCCCCATCAGATGGTTCTACTATCTGCTATCATACCCAGAATGCACTGCTATCTGCCCCTTCATTCACTATCGTTTGGCGAACTTTTGGGTTCAGCGAGAGCAGGAAAGGTAGGTAGGTTTAAACTAAAGGTAAGTATTTTAGAATAAGTTAAAACTAATTTTATTTTTAAAATTGCATTTTCACTTCCATCCGAAAATAACCTACTTCCATTTAGTTATAGGCTGGCTTTGTCCAATAGGAGGTGGTTCGAGCCTAACGTGATGCTAAAATGCTGAGGCGATACCCATAATTTCCTAACTATTTGTATTACAAAAGTAACCATCTGATACAATGCTTTTCTTTCTTTCTTCCACGTGCAGTTGGCCACTAACCACCACTGTAACCAATTCCACATCCCCATACCACGACAATTCAAACTTGCCACTTGGGTTGATTCTTGGAACGATACGATCAAATTCGGTGAAACTAATAACTAGGAACTTGTTCAGAACCGTTCAGAATAACAACACTACATTCGAGCAAGCAGTGAAGCTACGTTTCCAATACTCCAAGACACTGTCAAGCAGTGGAACTTAAAACGACATAACATTACGTTGGCCAGACTGAGACCAAATGCCAGCTGCTGGATATCACCCATACCCACAGACCGAATTCACATTTCTCATAACCTTCTGTCTGACCCCTCACACCGCTCGGCCATCTTGACACCTGAAAACGCACCTGTCACTAGTTCATTCTCTGGGAGTGACCAGTAAGATGTTCCTTGACCCACTAAGAAAAGTTTTATAGCGTTACTGAACTGTCACACGACGTCAGCAATAGCAGCATTCAATGACAATCGCTTTTTATTTTCCTCTAGTAACACACGTAGATCCGCCCGTGCCGATATGACCTCACTCCTCCTATTTACAGACAAGACTGTGATAATGAGAAGTAACCAGACTTCTAGCTATGGACATGGTCGAACAGGGAAATACGCACTTTCAAATCTATTACATTTCCAAAGCCATTACGTGGCTTTCAAATGTCTTTCCGATAAAAGTACCTACGTAGTGATCTCGCGATCACTACTCCCAGGATAACGGAGTCGTGAGTCCATTCAAGAACACAATTTAATACACAGTCTTCCGGCATGGTCTCAGGAGCTCGCATGATGACGTGCTGCCACTGCCGCTTCTCCATGCACACTGCGTAGGAGCAATGCACGCATGCGCACGCATGCGCACACAAGCAATTAGGGATGGAAGGCGCTAATTAGTGGCGGCAACGTCATACATATTCTTTCTTCACAACCACCTACTGCAACCTTCGGATGTGAACCGGCATTCACCAGGGTCATACAGCATACCTTGGATCACCCTCCCAACCAGTACACTTATCGAACAATACAGGATTTGTTGTGACGTTCCTAAACAGGAGAGCAGCCTGGTGTTGCACTAACCACGTACAAAACGAAGGAGGGAATTTTAAAAGACAACATGGTGAGGCACTGTTGTCAATAGCAATTGTTTCCACGAAATCCACCAAGTCACCGAGGGTTCCCAGAGTTGCACCTGCAGCTCACCAGCATTAGGAGGCAGAAGTGGAAAAGCCTCTCACACAATTATCCCAATTCAAAGAAAAACCTGATTATGAAAACAACATTAGATAGTAACTATCAAATTTCTTCAAATGTACTACTAGGTAAGATACTAAACATGACGTAGCCTAGAAGAGTCTTATAGTTACATGAGACGATGTGTTAAAAAGCAATTGCTTATAGCAACAACAAGAGCCTAGTTAACTGATGCATGGTCAACAGGTTCGGTTGATACAATCTTGGTAAAACTAGTCTTGAAGAGATCAACTATAGGTAGAAACTGTAAACTGCTAGAAGGTAACTTTTTGCTTTAAATTAGTCAGCCTAGTCTGCACCCAAGCTCAACTGATGTTGCCGGGTTCACCATCCTACTCATTAGGAAGGTACACTAACATGTAACAAATATTACCGACCAATCAGAGGAACCTATAAGCAACCCATGAATTGAAACGACCTGCCAGATAGTGCTGACTTAGTTGGAAAAAAAAAAGGAAAAGTATACAAGTTCATCATAATTAACACAAAAAAATTGATATACATTTTAATTCCACGGAATTAGCAGACTAACTCAAGGATTTATTAACATAGTTAACCAACCACTTAGGTGTGGTGTGAATCTGAGCTAGGCCTACACTAAGCACTGAATTGAACCCAGAGGTGGTCATGTATTACCAAAATTGCCCTAGACGGTTCCAATTGCAACTCGGACGTACTGGAGGTGCCAGACTTCTCTTAAAATGAATTTCAATTTCTCAAAAAAATGTTACTCCTTAAATTGCCAGCCATGAGCACTAGGCTCGACCGTGATGTCCCACTTTTATAAAGCTTGCAATGTTCCAGTAAAACTGGTGTGACGTGCAGTACAATTTGATCAGAGAGGCGCTGGACTTGTTATTAACCTAGTGGAACATGCAGCACGGCATATTTACCTCCATCCGATACTTGCCCATGATTGGGTTAGAAGAGTTAGCTCACCTCGAGATTAAATAAAAATTTATGATCAAATCTACACCAAACGCTCGCGGATTTCGTGTTCATGTCAACACCAGAGGTTCGCAAGCCAACTAATACCAACATCAAGCATTAAAATCCTCAAGACTAAAACTTTGGTAGAGGGACTTTGCAGGATCTTCTTGAGGGAAGAGGTACAAAAGACAAGATTTCCTTAACCCATACCAATTAATGGTGACTGTACCAGTAACAGGAACAAAACAGGCTTCTTCCTGTGGTATCGTGTAGTCGGATGCCACCGCTTTGAAATAGCGGAGGCTATGGATTGTACAGATCAGTGGGGCAGTGCGACCTGGGTGTCGCTAATAAAGTGGGTTGTTGTTCATGTGTATACGATGGCGGTAGTCAGTCATTAAGAATGCAACGCTGTTTTTAAAAAAATTACAAATCACTATGTAACATTGGCGACGAGGAATGTACGAGTCGACGCAGGAAGGCTCACGGATTTTGGTAGAAGTTGAAAGATAGGAACATTGCTAAGAAATCATTAGAAAAAAATACCCTCACTAAGCCCAAACACGTTTTCAGCAGAACGGTAAAGACAAGATGGCGCTACCACGGTTTCCGGGTTTTGAAATTGGGACGGAGCAAGCGTCGATCGGGGTTCGATGGGAAAAGTGGATTTCAAGATTTGAAAACTATTTATCAGCGTTTAGCATCACAAGTAACGAACGAAAAAGGGCATTACTATTGTATAGTGTAGGAGAACCAGTGCAAGATATTTTCGATGCTCTGCCAGATACTGGAGGTAATACAGACTATGCAACTGCAAAAACGAAATTAACAGAGTATTTTTCACCACAGAAAAACGTGGAGTATGAATTATATGTATTCCACAAAATGAAGCAAGTGTCAACAGAGACATTAGATAATTATGCTTCACGTTTACAACAAAAAGCAAAGAACTGTGAATTTGCAGATGTGGAAAGAGAAATAAAATCTCAAATCGTTCAAGGTTGTGCTTCAGGGCGATTGCGCCGGAAGATAATGGCAAATCCAGCGTTGACATTGACTGATGTATTAAAATTGGGTCGATCTCTTGAATTGGTGAGCCTCCAAGCAAAGGAAATTGAAGAACCATGTAAACAGTTCGAACAGCTAACATTAGACGAAGAGCAAGTAAATGCAACATCTCAACGAAATTTAGGAGCTAGACCAAAATTTCACCAGCAATACCAAGAGCGTCAATTTGGTAAAAATACCAACAAAAATGTATGTAGGGGGTACGGTGGACAAGACGTGCACCAACTCGTCTGATTGAGCAGTGCTAACTGAACAAGAAAAAAAAAAAAAAAGTCTTACGATTTATTGATTTATTATCAAACAAAGTGAAAAACATCATCCTTTAGACAGTAATATTAGATTGTTTTAAATTAGGCTAGATGAGATGTTAAGTAGTTGAAGATTTGTTTAATGCTATGGAAAAGGAGGGATGTGGTATCGTGTAGTCGGATGCCACCGCTTGAAATAGCGGAGGCTATGGATTGTACAGATCAGTGGGGCAGCGCGACCTGAGTGTCGCTAATAAAG
Source organism: Lithobius niger (assembly GCA_023313725.1). Classification (NCBI taxonomy): domain Eukaryota; kingdom Metazoa; phylum Arthropoda; class Chilopoda; order Lithobiomorpha; family Lithobiidae; genus Lithobius; species Lithobius niger. Next base: position 72,902 of record JAHWFP010150631.1, on the reverse strand, counting down.
TGGGTTGTTGTTCATGTGTATACGATGGCGGTAGTCAGTCATTAAGAATGCAACGCTGTTTTTAAAAAAAATTACAAATCACTATGTAACACTTCCCAAGGATACAAGTGAAATGCGGAATACATAAAAATACTACTACATACTTTTTAACACCAAAACGTTGTGCTTGACAAATGTTTCCCTTAGTTGGTCTAACGGACCCGCATTTGACGAGTTTACTTCATAAATAGAGCATAACCCATTTTCTAACCTTACTTCTGGACATTATCACAGAAAAGTCGGTGGGTAAAACCTTCACGATTTTGACCTAAAAGCATTTTACGTCGTTGGGGGGGGGGGGGGGGGGGGGTTAGCTTTGTCTGGGCATGTAATACACGATTTACGGTATATAGTATGAAAAATTGTATCACTCGTGCAACAGCCTGCAAAAGCCACTTTTCAGCACAGCACACAAAGGAAAAAAAAAAGTTGTTGCGGCAAGTTTTAGTTGGTGAGGCAATGCCTGAGAAACAAATTTTCTTTTTTATAAAAATGGCTGTCAGTAACCCACCCCAAACAGACCCATCAAATCAGACCTGAACACACATTACGATTATACAGCACACGCTAGGCTATACAAACAAGTTTTACTCATTTCTTTGGATATCACTTGACAAAGGAGACAATATTGTTGCCAAATTCTGTGCCAGCCCAAGACCCATCCTCTCACTAAAGCCCATTCAGCATAACCTTTGAACTGAAAGACTGCAGCATATTTTTTTCACCCCACATCCAACAGTACTGTACTTTCTAAATCTTACAATACTGTTGGATGTGGGACGAAAAAAGTCTGCTGCCGCCTTTCAGTTCAAAGATTATGCTGAATGGGCTTTTAAGAGATGATGGGTCATGGGCTGGCACAGAATTTGGCATGATTGGATTGGAAGCCATATTTGTGTTACTTTTTGACAGATGCCTCTAATCACTAAACATTCACGTGAAAGATTGCGTAATGCAATGAACCTACTTACCCACTATGCCAGCAGAACAACTTTTGCCAATTTTTGCTGCGTAAATTTGATGTTGACTAAGTAATCTGAATAACCTGTGGCATCCGAAGTCATCAGCCTAAGGATTGCCACAACTTTAACAACATAAACCCCGTCTGCATTTGCTTTAGGAGAAAGTAGCATACATTTCACTAAGCATTCTGTAACATTCTGTTCTGCTTAACTTGGGAATCATCAGATATTGATTTTTACCAATCCGATACCAGCATTAAGTCAACATGTCTGAGCCGATACTGTTCTCAGTTTGGTAATATATAGTTTCAGAAAATTGCAACTAAAAAAACCTTCATCTGGCCACCTTTAAATTTGGACAGGAAGAAGGTATCACCGTTTCTGGGAAAAAAATACTCCAAACTGCAGATTGTTTGACGACTATATCTGTAAGCTAGAAGGCTTTCAGCTCTTTCTGCTAAATCTGGATAACTGCTGTTGGAGATATACAACAGTTACCCAAATTTAGCCGAACGGAGTTGAAATTGCACTAGCTCACAGACATTGGTATCAATTTCAACCCATTCTATGCTCCAACATCGAGAGTTATGATTATCAGTCGATCTTTATATTAAGTTAAAAAGATGACACACTAGCTCTAAAACTAAGTCAACCAGTTGCAACCACAATGATCCAAACAATTAACTTGTTGCTTCAGTTATTGCTTTACGTTGCAATTTATTGTTTGGCAAAATTGTTTTGTAGTTTTGAAGTAACACTTACTTCGTCATAAGCTGAACTGCCTTGAACAACAATGTTGGGCCGGAATCTCCGCATACTGACTTTTTTCGTCAATTTCTTATTTAAGTCGTCCACAGAAGTCTTTGACATCATCATGTAACACGTAAAATCTGCATACGCAGCCTGTAAAACATTAAGTGTTGACAGAAAATATAAAAAAAGTGAAGCAAAAAATGGACAATTTAAACACCTAACCTTGTCACAAGTCTGCAAATGCCAACTATTAGCTACTTTGTTGCTTTGCCTGCAAATCCCAAGATCTTTTTTTATGGTAATCAATAGTAGCTTCTTCATATATTTGTAAAAGCAGCATAACTTGCGCAATATGACTCAAGAGGTTCGCACCAGGAAGTATTATTAATTTTTTTTTTAATTGGTTTCCTTTTTTTTTTTTACTCTTCTTACGTTGTTTCAAATTGCTTTCATTTCTTCGCTTTACTTAGTTCAGATAATTTCACAACTCTTAATGTTCAAGCAAATTAAATGAATAATACTAAATGTAATTTACAGTAAATAAATTAAGACATAGGTTTAAAAGCAAATTAAATTAACGATTTAGCCTACTATACACAGTAAAACCAGTTAATATCCATAAACTGCTAGCTAAAATTACGTTGAACAGAATTTAAAAAAAAAGTAATCTGCTGAAGATTAATGTATTTTCACGAACATGTAACTTGCTTTTTAAAAAAACTAAATATTATATAAAACTAATATTGTAGAAGCATTATAGGCTAGTAGCATTGATATTACAGTAAGAAGAGGGCAGCACTGTCGCGAAGAGACTAATCATTCTACGCTACAATTTAGGCTGTATTCTTGAAGTTCAGTCCAAATTGTTATGCTACGCCCAAACGGAACAAGAGACGTATACGATAGTAATCAGCATTTGGAAAAAAAATCTGCTCCTGAGTTGCACTTTAACACACAACTCGCCACATGAATTTCCAGGCCATCTCAAGGCTTTCAATGCTCACAGGTTTAAATTTCCAGGCCAAAAAAATGAAAATTTTTTCTTAAAATGTCATCGTGCAACAAAAGTTCTTGAAACTCACACTTCCCCATATCTATCATCCAACTCGAGGAGAATTATAAACCAAACCGTAACACATTTTACCCTAAGGAGTTGGATGGAATCCGGGCAACAACATCAGTCCAAGCATTCATAGCTACATTTATTTGTTTATCATCATTATTTTTCTATATCATTGATGATTACAAACTTCTGTATTCAGCCATAATTAAAAAAACAAAACGACAAAACAAAAGAATGTTACTCAATTTAAGGCTTTTTCAGTCCATCTAAGAATATTTTTCTAGAATCCAGGCTTTTAAGGCTTGGAGATACAAAAGTGAAATTTAATGCTTTTCAAGGTTTGTACGAGCCCTGCATTTCAAGATAGCTTTGACACTTACAGGACAATTTCAACCATGAACAATTGTTTTGTCACAACACTTCATCGTATTCTTGAAAGATATTATGCAATTTAATAAAATTCCTCATGATTTTTACAACTTTGTTTGAATTTCCTACTAACAAATGAGTTTTTGACCATTCAGCATCTTAAAATCACGCCTAACCTGTTTATTTTGGATGAGCATTACAGCCCGACTGATTTTGGCATTTACCAAAAATATCATTTTAGCCATGCAGTGAAGCTCAAGAATTTTAAATATAGTCACATATCTCAGAAAAGCAAAGCATGCTTTAAATGGTGATGCATTCAGAATTAGAAAAAAAATTAGTACTGGCACGGTAAGCAGCGAAACAATGTAGAAAAACTTACAAAAACGCAAAAAATTCAACATGTTGGCCGCCATTTTGTATTCAGCTAAGCAAGGCACCTGTACAATTTCCAACAAACACCATTTCAAACAGCTTAAGACTTACCAGTGCTGCTATCTAGCGACTGATATGTGCACTAAAAACGTTACCTAACAACGCTGCGTGAAGAGCGATGGACGTACTGGTATGTTGATTTTAGCATGCACCCACAAACATACAGTACGTACTGGTAAGTCCATAGGCAGCTATGCAAAAGTTCAATGGACGTACCAGAACGTCCATAGGCGTTGAGGCCACCATTTGAATCGTAAGAGTTCATTTCTACCAAGAATTTATAGGGGTTCCACTGAAAAAGTAAATCTTTGACACGACAAGGATACAAAAAATTGGGTAAGTGAACTGCCAATTATGCATTAAAAAAACAACCGACAATTTACCGCCATCTATTGGCAGAAAAACTGAACATCATATATAAATGGGGGGGGGGGGGGACTGTGTATAAACTGCCTTAAATCAGCAACGGATCTTCACGTTCTTTTTGCTTTTAAGAATGTAAAATACGAGATAAACGGTTGTCCGCGATTGAAACTGTCTTTTAAGTGCCAAAGCTACCTTGAAATGACATTCAGTTTGTAAGTAGAACTCCCTACCAGATTTCTTCCACATGCGGAAGACTATCATATATGTTGTGGTCAGAGTTGGATTGGGAGGGGTCAACCCTTCCCGGGTAAATGTTCTGCCGGGGCCTCACGGTCCCTCATGTGGAGGGAAGGGGGGGGGGAGAGCTCGGTAAGGAGCACTTGACAAGTGGGGCCCCGGAAACTAACGTATTTTTAAGAAATCGGTGTGAATTTGAAACGTTTTCCTGCATCTTAGAGATCCAAATTTCACACAAATTCATTCCCGCTCTTTTAAGAAAAAATCGTATTTTATAACCCATAACCGCCTGAAAGGACTTTAGACCCCTTTTTTTAGAGTCCATATGGTACTTGGGTCGGTTCTCGGATTCGAACCGGATTCTCTTGGTTTGGAGCCGACGACGCTGACCACTGGGCTGTGACTGCCTGCTTTGCTCGGGGACCCCTCACAAAGCTCGCGCTGGGACTTAGTTTTTCGCTGTTATACGTTGAAGGCGTACGTTCGTATCTAGGCGGTTATGGGTTAAGAAAGGTCCTTCATTATTGGGGGCTGAAGCAGAGCCCCGAAAAGCAGCATATTTTTAAGAAATCAGGGCGAATTTGAAACGTTTTCCTGCAACTTAAAGAGATACGAATTAATTTCAAATTTCCCAATTTTTTTTTTGAGACAAGGACCTCCTGTAGAGGAGGCCTCCCCGGGTTCCCGGGCGGCCCAATCCGACACTGGTTGTGGTTCCATTTGGGTGTAGCTTAGAATATGACGTATATCTTAGCGTAGTACGATTAACCTCTTCACGACAGTGCCGCCTCTCTAACAATTCCAAAAATGCTGGAGATATTACTGTAATGCCATTTATACTATAATAATATGTATTACAGTTATTAAAAAAATATTAAAAAAAAATAAGTTATGCGTTTGAACATATTACAAACAGAAAATACACAGATGACTCAGCAGACTGCTCTATTAAAATTCCGTTCAACTTAATTTTAGCTGTAGCAATTTGTGGAATTACCTAGTATTACTGTCAGGGTTGTTACGTTATAATCAAGTGATTATAATCATTGATTATAATCACTTAACTATAATCAGGGACCAGGTTTGACACAAAACTGTTGATATACAAGTACCAACCGAAACAGAATACACTGCTGTTAAATCTTCAGCAGTCAGGTAAATGTATCTTCTACTTTTTTGGCTGACCATACAAAAATACGCAACAGACTAGGAAAATTATTTGGTAACATTCAAACCCTTAAATCCAGGAAAAAACTAAAGGACTTAACAACTTATGTACATCTAGGAGGCAACTACCAACTTCAGCTGACGTGACTGTGTTTATTTAATCAACTCATTTGTGAAGAAATGTGCCACTGTGCCACATCTACAAGTAATATTACATGTACTGTAATACCAGTACGGTGTGCATGTTAATACTGGCATTTACACATGGTAATTACGTTTTAAACTTTTAATACTTACGAGGTTCTGTGCTTAAGAGATCTGTTGGTAATGGCATTTTGGCAGTAGCAATTGCCAGGCAAGAAATAGAGCGAACTCTAGCAACTTTAACTATGTCATAATTATTGCTGTAATCTTACATGTCATTAAGTAATAGTTATTGGTTAAAATCGAGCAGTTATCGATTTTTAACCAACGGGTGTGATTATTGGCCGGCTCGAGTATGCAAATAGGTCGAAGTTGGAGCCCGAGACCATTTGCATACGAGAGCCGGTCAATAATCACGCCCGTTGGTTAAAAATTGATAACCGCGCGATTTAAACAATAAATTATTTATATTACGGTTGGGACGTCAAGCTAATTCTTATTTAATTAAAACATTTTGTGTTTGTGAAAATTGCTTCAAGAAATATGGTAATACCTTATGTCAAATGAATGAAGGTCATTCCATTTTAGTTTGTGGAGGGGGAGGTGGGTGTTAGACGGACGATTCCTTTGGCAGTAGGCAGACTGTAGGCTACGCTCAAGTTTGTGGAATGTGGGGGGTGGGTGGGAGTTTGACGACGCGTCGTTTCGCAAGGTTTGGCTGGTAAGCTAGCTCATTCACTCTGTTCAGAGAGAATAAACTTCGATATGTGAGGAAGCAGGGATAGAAGGACATTGTGCCGACATTCTGGCAACGTAAGTAATTCTTTTTGTGCGTTTGTGTTTGAGAACTGTTTCAAATCCCCGGAAATAGCTTAATAGGTGTATCGGTAGGAATGAATGTCATTCCATGTTCGGTTGTGTGTGGGTGTGGGGGGGTGGGAAGAAGAGTTAGATGGAGGGAATAAACTTGGAATGAGCCAGCCAGACATGTGAGCGTTACGGAGCATTAGCAGGTAAAGGATTTCATTTGGGAAATCCCGGCAAGTTAATTAATTCTTTTGTACGTTTTCATTGCGTTACGGTTTTCGACGCTGTATAATTTTGGTTGTGGTGTGCGCGTTCCTGTCGCGTGATCCGGAAGTGTCAAAAGTGTTGAGTTATCGGCAAAAGTGTGGGTTTATATAGGCAAAAGTTTGGGGTAACTTGATAACCCACACTTTTTGCGATGGTGCACACTTCTGCTCACGGTTAACGGGATTTAACCTACGGAAATTTAGCATGGCGTTGAGTTAGCGTGACGTCACAGCCGTGGTATAAAATCTGATTATAATCAAAATAATCTGATATAATTCGATTATTTTTAAATAATCATGATTATATCCAACACTGATTACTCTGTATAAATCATTGATTTAATAACTTTTTAAACCTACATCTTTAATTTATTTACTGTAAATTACATTTAGTATTCTTCGTTTGCTTCGACCTTTTCGTAAAATTTGTTAGATTTATAAAATTATCTGTGTCCTAAAGTAAAGTGAAATGAAACGAAAGCAAACTGAAAGAACGAAACCAATTAAAATATCTGTTAAGTCCTCTAAAGACTTCAAGAAAAGTGCAGAGTGATTAACATGATGCCAAAAAAGGGGAGCAGGTCCTGTAAGACACCCTTTGGGAGCACCTACGAGGAATGTTGAAAATTTTAAATGGATATAAGGATTAATTTGCAATTGCATTATGGAAAGATCTCTAAGTATTTGGAATGGTGGCTAAAGTCTAGAATACACCCATACCCGATATCCTTCTGAAATTGATTCCAAATGGCTCCAGCACCTTCATACATCCAAGAAGTCTGTTCTACAGCGCGGAAATGTGTTAAAACAACTTAAAATCGGTCAATTTGTAGTTCCGCAATCCATACATTTATACGGTGTTTGTGTTCGCTCGCGGGGCCTTGCGGAGCAGGGAAGCTTATATTTTTTTTCGTAAACAGTTAAGATAAGCGGGTAGTTATTGTCAGTTGCGTGTGGTTTTGTTGTTATTGTCGGTTAGGTTAGGCAAGTACCGGCTTCTGTTTGGCGTTTCACTTGTAATGAACTGTTTGGGTTTGGCGTTTCACTTGTGGTGCTTCACTGCGCGGCGGCGTCTGCCTCGAGCCTGCCGCGGCTTGGGATCAGTTAAAACATGGGATCAGTTAATACATCGTTTTAACACGTTTCCGTGGCTTGGAATCAGTTTGTAGTGCCTTTCCAGCCAATTTAAGGTATGTTTTTTTTTTCTTAAAATTTAGGCCATATGCATGAAGTAGACTTGTGCCGGAATGGTTTTCAGAGCTTTTTACATGTGAAAATGACAGTGGCCTTCAGTGGCCCTAAGTTACCAAATTTAAATCCACTAAATATCTGAGACTTAGTGTTGTTCAGCTTCGACTGGCCTAAAACAAGTGAAACCAAGTAGAAACTTATTTCAGAAGTAAGCAATACCAGCAAACTTCGACAAAAAAATGGGAGATTTCTGCAATCACGAAGGTTCAAGGCAGGCTCTCTTGGCCAGGAGTGAATTGTCACACAGGCCTAAAATTCATCATTTTATGCACTGAAAAGTGCGCGCATTCCCTGGTATTGAAGCATATTACTTTTTTCTTACTCCATAATAAAGGAGGCCTATAAAAGACTACCATTTTGACATGGTTGGAGACTTGGGGACATCACAAAATTCTCCCAATAAAAAAAATTGCTACAAATAGTAACTTTTTAAGGCACCCTGGTACTTCTATTAAATTCTTCACGTATGACTTAGTGAATGAATGTCGGTCGTTACTCGCCAAATTGAGAATTTCAGTTATTTGGCAATTTTATTTTAGCACAACCTGCCAAAATGGTGACAAAAAAAGCCCTGATGCTCAAATTGTCCTAACATGGAAACTGTAATAGCTATAAATAAATGGTTTACAGTGTTGCAAGGTCTACCCAAACCTTACTTCGGCATTTTTAAGTATCTATTACATTTTTTTAGTTGTCAGTGAATAGCAACACCACACAAATATTTTAAAACTTTTTTTCAACACGGTAAATAGGTAACTGAAAGTAGGGAGTTAATTTTGGTGTCTAGTGACCACATAACACCACCACTAAATTCACTTTCATAATGGCTGCTTAGCAATGACATTTTCACTGCATTTTGATTACTTAGGCACTAAAGAATTACAGGGGTACAACTGCAAAAACTGGCAAATGGCAATTACAGTGGTATTGTACTAACATTTTAGAAGGAAAAGTTACACATTTACCACAACAGATTAACACACACTGAGTAAAACTTAAATTTTCGACAAAAATTCGTCCATCTTCTTTAGGTCCTGTTAGTTGTCACATCACCATTGTTGTGGCGCTGAATCTGGATGGACGTCCCATCGCTTGTCTATTTCCGAGGCCAACTGAGGGCTCACCAGCCTGTCGATGTTGCTGCACGATAGCCCTGTGAGGTTCATCCAGTATGATCAAAAGTTGTTGAACAACTAATGAGCCTCTCAGGGGTAACTTCCAGCAACATCGACAGGCTGATTAAACTGGCCTTGGAACTAGACAAATGAGGGGACATCCAGATCCACCACCACCACCACCAGATCAAATTCACCACCACCCACGCCTGATTTAAAACTTCCAGAAAACAATATCAATGCTGATGTGACACTCAAAGGCCCAACAAAAAAGCTAACTTCTGAAGATGACGGACGAAAATTCGTCAAAATTTGAGTTGAAGTCAGCTTGTGTTCATCTGTTATGGAAAATGTGTAACTTCTAAAATTCACAGATACAGACAAATGGCCCGACTTCTGCTAGCAATTATAGTTAAACACATTTAAACTTTCATAAAAATTAGTAGATCCCTTTGTCTAATTGTAAAGTCATTCAAAAAAGTAATTTGAGTAATTGTATAGATGTTCAACTTAACCGTGCGAAGTACCATGTTTTACATGTAGGTCACAACAACCCAAGGCACCAGTACTACAGTACATCAATGGCAAACTATTGGGAACTGTTTCTGAAGAGAAGGACCTCAGCGTCTGGGTGACTAAGAACCTCAGTGTCTCAAAACATAATGTGCTCCTACTACGGCGTTTTAAAGTCATCAAATTGGTTGGGCGTAGCTTTCCTAAACTAGATGCCGATTCCTTTTGCGTCCTCTACAAAAGTATTATCAGGCCTAACGTGGAATATGCAAACATGAGCTGGCTTCCATGGTTGCAGAGGGATGTTGAAATACTGGAAAAAGTTCAACGGCGAGCGACCAGAACACTTCCAAGTTCCAAGAGGCTTATGTACAAATAACCACTTTGGCTAACCAAAGGAGGCGTGGAGCCCTTGTTGAGATTTTTAAGCTATTTTATTTTCCAGAGGTAAAGACAAGAAGGATTTTCAGCGAGGACTGAATACAGGACCAGAGGACATCTCTTCAAAGTCGGAATACCCAGGGCTCGAAATGTCGAGAAAAACGTGTGTAGCATAATGGCGATGCAAAATAAAAATGTGCGTAGCAATCACAAAATAATGGTTAGCAGTTTTCATGAAACATACATATTTTTCTTAGCAGGTAAAAGGGCATTTTCGTTTAAATGATGGTTCAGCTAGAACAAGAGCCATGTGATTGCGTGATGTATAAATTGCATCATTTTTCTAATACCTAAATAACGATTGTATTATCGTTCAATTTCATTCTTTGCACGTTGTACACAAATATGAAATAACCTAACTTCTGTAGGGATTGGAATTAAGAGTTTTACGGAACATGATGATTGTTCTATAATAAATGGGCTAGGCCTACTACAAAAGGATTTTTTAACTTAGTTTCTGTCACCATGATCTTGCATCGCTAAACTGCTATGCAAATTTCGATTTTGTATCGCTAATGTCTGAAATTGTAGTGCAAACTGCGACGCGATACCGCTAATTTCGAGCCCTGAAACACTCTGTAGGCTTAAGTGAGAAAAGACCTTTCTTCTGTGGCTACCATTAATGATTGTAATGGACTTGCTGCAAGCATTTTTACAAACTGCAGCACAGTGGACACCTTCAAAAGCCGCCTTGATTGCACCGTGTTTAAGTGTTGATTTTTTGTTTTCAAGCAACAAGATTGTAGCTTTTGCTGAGTGTTTGTTTATAATATACTAATAATTACAAATACCATAGCAGCAGTTCAAATTTGAGAAAACAGCATTAATTCAAAGCGAAAATTTAAGAAAATTTAATTCTGTACATTTGTTAAGATTTCTTTTTAATTAGATTAACGATGTAGAAGGAGCAAAAGACCTCTTTTGAGTAACCTTTTCGGTCACCATCTTGATTTTTTTACTAACTTCTGATGCGATAAATAATGTTTGAAGATTTTAAATATGTTATTCTACATATCTTACAAAGAATTTCTAGAGCTTCAACGGTGTCTCGTCCTATGATCGAGTTTGGAGGCTGCCATGTTATTTTCCAAGATGGCGGTTCGATTTTTCGGCATCTAAACCCACCACTAGAATCTTGGGGGGGGGGGGGGGGGTTTCACTTTTCCTTAGTTCTATACCCTCAACATTATCCCCATAAGTGTTTTTTTGGCTAATTGCAGTGGACTATGGTAGTTTACTAGGAAATGTGATTATTAATCATTTCTTCATTCAATCCACCTATCTAAACATAGTGGTACCCCCCTCTAAATCAAGTATCTGGGTCATCAAAGATCGAGTATTGAAAAAGATCTCCAAAACACTTTTTTCCACTACTGAGTTTTTACCTAGTTTTTTCACATGTTTTTTTTGTGAAAAACCAAGCTGGTTTTATTAGGCTGGGAAAAAAACACAACCCTGGTCCTAAGCTAAGTCAGATGGCATGAAGTTGCACAAAATTATGACAACTAAAACACTTACTGCATCAGTGTTTGTTACCAAGGGTTTATATTTTTCCCTTACTGCGCAATACTTTGGTGTCAGATTACTGCTATGGTAGACAATACACAAATCATCTTTGTTTAAGTAGGTATTAATCCACTTGGCAGCTTCTTCTCCGCAGTGGATTCCTGGCACATCTTGACCCCAAACTCTGCAATGTCAAGATTAATCCAAACTTTAAAAACTTGAGCTGTATTTGTTTTGGTTAGGTTTTCTCATTGCTTTAATAAATGAAAATGCATCATGATGGAAGAGGATACTTTTATTAGGTACATGCAACAACAAGGTAATGCTAACCACAACCCACCAAAAATGTGTTTTCTTCAAGCCGAAGACTGGCTCAGTATGCTGACAAGAGTTGAGCCTTCAGGCAATTTTTATATTCTTAATTTCCCTCATATTTCCAGGTGCATCCAGCAGCACTATCCAGGATTTTGCAAGTAATTTAGTAAGTAAAGTAAACACAATGCTACCTGTGACCACCAACTAATGAATAAAACTAACTCTGCACATAAGGCTAACATTTTTTGGGCTTAAGTATTTTTCTGTTTTTTTTTTTTTTTTAGAACTTGAAACATAATGATAACTTTATGATGTCCAATTGATCAAAATTTCTGTAGCCTAAACAAGACATGGCCATGATTTTCTTTTTATTTCCCTGTAGGTCTTACAATCTTTGCCAAGATATTTAATTTAAAGATCCTCCATTGGAAATGGTTGAAATGCAAAAGAAAAAGGGAAAAAAAAATTTGGGGGAAATTTCACACAATAGCCTACTAGTGATAACTGAAACAAGATAGTCTAGCCTATAAACAAAGATAAAATACTCATTAAGCGTCTCAGTACAACACAACAAACTGAGCAATTCCAAAAGTTACAATAAGCATGCGAATTAGTTTTAAGATACTAAAAATAATAATTCATGCACATGTACATTATAAAACTTATAATTTTAAACATGTGACCTTTAAACATGCATTTTCAACATGCAATCTAATTTTATCACGCAGTTGTTAAGTACTTTAACATGCAAACTTACTTTAACATGCAATCTCATTTTACATACAATCTTATAAACATGCGTGCGTTAACAGGTAAAATATACTAAACACATGCATACAAGTTTCTATTAGTGTTTGACCGATGCATCGGCGACGATGGTTCACTAAATTTCAGCCATCGGCGTTGACCAATGTTTTTGTGTATTTGCCGATGGTTTGGACGATAGATATTTATTCTCCGTATATTTCTCGAAGTAATGGATATGCCAAATGTGTTTGCTATTAGTTCCAGCCAGTTACAGATGATTCTATTGTGTGTGTGGCACTATCACTGATTGAAAACGAACAAAAATACCAAGGAGCCATCTAGCGGCAGTGATATTGTTAACCTTTCCAGCTTGCTCCCAGGTGCACGAGGACGTACCAAATATTCACTCGTAATCAATAATCAATAATTAAGGAGATCTGGCAATGTTTGTTTCATTACAAGAAATGGCGTTGTGCATTCCTTCACTTGGTGCAAGCAAGTACTAGATAGTGCTATAAGTTGCCATTTTCTGCAGCCTTTCAATCAGTGATAGTGCCACTTTAATGCTGGAAATAAGTTCAACGTTCAAAGCCGTTCAGGAACTGATTGTTACGCCACTAGTTGCACGGTGCTCCTCGTTCTTTGCTCTAACAGAACTAGGAGTAAGTAGCTGATAACACAAGACTGTTTTAAAACTTACATCTAGTCAACGCAGCACACAATCAGCCAGTTAGTTTAGTTTAATTAAAGCTAGTCTGGATTAAGTTGGGGTACGTTAGCCAAGGTGTTGGTTTCATGTAAATGAGGACGGCTGCTGAATCAAAAGTTTGTATTAGGGAATGCTTTAAAGTGGTAGATTACTTTTCCTGGAAAAAAAGTGTACGTTGTGGTCATTACTTATTCATTTCACTGCTTCAGTTTTCGTGGTTGAAAGGAGCATACATTTCTTGTGAACTTGGAAAAAACTGAAGGGAAAAAGATTATTCCAAAAAATATAATTATTCCAACATTCAATAAAATAAGTTTCGTATTAAAAGTTAAACAAACGTCATTTGCTAATAAAACTTTAGCTATTTTATCTTGCACTTAGTATGTTTTCATTAAAGTCTTTTTCGTAGTAATTTACTTACTGTTTTTTTTCATTGGTTTCGTCTTTTTTTTTTTTTTTTTTGCTTTTTTTCCACTTTCACTTTGCTTTAGCCCAGTTTTATATTGTGCCAAGTATAGCACCAGTCAGCAGCAAACAGAAAATGAAAGTGGGCGACAGGAAAAAGACAAAACCAATGTAAAAAAAAAAAAAATGTGGAAATGTTAAAGTAAAATGTAAAAAAACAATGCTAAAAAATATCTGAATTTGAAATGCCGAAACTGTAAAGATGAATGTGTATGATCAACCATCGGCAATACATCGAAAATTGGCCGACGGCTGTTTCTCTCCCATCGGCTTTTCATCAGCATCGGAACATCAGCAAAATTCAGCCATAGGTCAAACACAAGTTTCTATAATTTAGTTTGATTTGCCACACACATCCTTATTTTACGTTTATTGGTATTGCTAATGCTCCATAATAACATACCACCGAAAATCTATTCATTATTATGTAGGATGGTCAGGAGATGTATGTGAAACATGAGTAAAAACATTTTTTTTAAATGTATTATGGATGTAGCCACATCCACAGACTCGGGAAGACCATTCCAAAATTGGGATAAAACGATAAACATGAAAAAAAAAGTATGTCTTGCTCATTAGTACTTATGGTACGTGCATTCAAGCTTCAGTGAGTGCCGCGTGTAGCTCGACATGACTAAATAAAATAATTTCCAGTTTTGGTCCACCATAATTTTGTTGCAAGATTTTTTTACAATGTAATAATTCCTCCTCTTATAAACCTCCACCACAGTGAAGGAATGTTTAAAACACTTAAAAGTGTTACTCAAAGCTATGGCCTTATTTTTACGAATGGCTAAACAAATTAAATTCAAGAACATTCAAAGGACCTAGCTAATAATTTCAAGCAATTCAAGGTCTTGAAATTTTTCTTAACAAATACAAGCACTTTTAAGGACTTCAAGCACCTTGTGCGAACCCAGACAATACATATAAAATATACCAGTATTTACACGGAAATGTGGAAACTACTGCATACATGACCAAAGATTTCAATAAATACTGATGCAAACCTATTTACATTGCCTTTTGGACTTATATGTCAGACTGCCTGAGCAGGGAATCCAACCCACGACCTTTGAAATCAAAGGCCGAGGTCCTACTGCTGAGCCATACTGACACGGTTCGATTCCACGCTCAGGCAGTCTGACATACAAGTGTAAAAGGCAACGTAAATAGGTTTGCATCCATATTTATTTAAACCATTTTGAGCCCTTGGCTTTCCGTCCCGTTTTCAATAAAGATCACACGTATAATAATTTACTAGTATTCGGCAGATAGGCTATTTGGTCATGCATTCGGCTGAATAATTTGGTATTGAGTACCGTACTGGCCCGATTGTAAGGCGGCTTGAATATAAGGCAAATTGCCTTTTTGGGCTCATAAATTCAAAAAAATAAACGATTATAAGGCGGACAACTTTTACCCAAGAGTCTCGCAGTACCTCTATCACCAATACAGTTGATATTATATAATAATAGTTCAGTTAATGCCGATTTAGAATCGTAATATCAGGCACGAGAGTGGTCTTGGAACACAAAAAGCTGAAACTTATTTTGAGTAAAAAAAGAAAATTTGATGGATTTTTCCATCTTTTGTATTAACAATGTATAAAAGCTGATCATTTTAAGGTTCATATTAAGGTTGCTTTTATGCAGTGGTGCAGCCATAAAAAATTTTTGGAGGGGGCTGAACAGCATTTTGGTGTCCATCATTGCCTTATCTGGCTTCTGAAGGGTACTGTTTTTACATATTCTTGAGAAATTTATTTAGCATTATGATGCGATCATGTTAAAGTTGTTAATGTTTTAATTTTTTGTTAATGTTCGAGAAAAGTAAAAACTTATTTTTCCTGCAATTTTTTTCCAGGATCTCTTTTCCACAGACTTTATCCCGCAGACCCTTTTTTTTTCTGGACAATTTTCTTTCGGACATGAATTGTCCACTGGATTTTTTTTTCCGAACCTTCTCTCCACGGACCTTTTCTCCCCAAATCTTTTTATCCAGATCTTTTTCCCTTAGGTCCATTTTTCCTGGACCTTTTCACACAAGAATTTTTCTGCCTCTTGTCAGAGTTTTTATTTTTTTTTTATTTTTGCAGGATGTACAGATGTATGATAAGATCTAGATTTGGGGCTTGTTTTAACATCTCTGTAATGTGTGGAGCAATCGGTTTTATGGACGATTTTACACAATCAAAACACTTTTTAATTAGCCCAAAATTGGCCTGCTATTATTTTCCACATCCACGATTAATTTCATAAATGTTTAGGCC
Source organism: Lithobius niger (assembly GCA_023313725.1). Lineage (NCBI taxonomy): Eukaryota > Metazoa > Arthropoda > Chilopoda > Lithobiomorpha > Lithobiidae > Lithobius > Lithobius niger. The sequence continues at coordinate 56,960 of JAHWFP010150631.1, read as the reverse complement.
TACCCTAATGTTAAAAGTAACGGGATACGATAATAACTAAAATAACAAACTACTTGACTAAACTGGTAAAATAATATGGCATTGACAAAAGCTGTAACCAAAGCCAAATATATTAAATAATAAGCCTGTAGGCCCATCTTAAATCATGTGAAACTGACAGAAAAAAATTAAATTATCTACGTTTTCTCTGCTTACCCTTCTCGGTTTTCCATAACTTCCACTTTACGAGCATTATCAAGTTGATGTCGAATATCTTCTCTTTTTCCGGAAGTAACACAAATAAAATTGTCCGATTTGTCCATTACGTTTTCCCGGTATTTTTTTCTGGCTGTGTTCGTCAAACAATTCAATAGCATCTTCATAATTAGTGATTGAATTGTATCTTCATAATTAGTGAATGCTGTTTTTACTAACGAACGCAGTTGTCGGCCTGCTCCTTTGCCAGACTTTCCTGGCACAAAAATCAAACACGTTATGCAAAATGTCCCATTTTTTCCGTCACTGTAAGCCAGCCATTGGTTCTTGTTAAGCCATTTATGTGGGAAAAACGATTTCTTTCATTTTGCATCACTTGTGGAAAAACATGATCTTGATCTAGAACCCAACAGTTTGTTAAACAAATCCAATTTTTCCTCCGTTGAGAAGACCTGCTTTTTGCTCCATCTGGTTTCGTCAAAGTTTCCTACATCCAACTTGCGTTAAATAAATACAGATTTCTTCAGGCCGTGTCAGTATGGCTCAGATGTAGACCTTGGACTTTGAATGTTTCAAAGATCGTGGGTTCGATTCCCCGTTCAGGCAGTCTGACATTTAAGTCCAAAAGGCAACGTAAATAGGTTTGCATATTTTTTTTTAACCGTTCTGAGCCGACTGGCTTACCGTTCTGTGTAATCCAACCTGCGTGTTGCTGTTTTCGACTTTTTAACTGGAAGATTTTCATGTGTTTCTGGACAGCCTTCATCTTCACTTCTATTATTTTCTGCCGTATTCACTTCCTTTGATTTTGTCTTGCTTCATCTTCTTACGAGCATTGCCAAAGAAAGTCAGGGAATGAAGAGAGAATACCAATGTAGTGGTATTATGACTGACTGGCTATATATACCCACCTAAGAAGGGTTTTTAGGGGTGGAGGGTTGAATGTTAAGTTGGTTGACGAAAGAGTACGTTGCTTGGGGGAGGAGCAAAGTAGGCAGATTACAAAGGATTCGGCAAATGCCTGGAATGCGTTACTTGGATTACTAGCGGGGAAATGGTTTCAAGTAGGGAAGGGGACTTTATCCAAGAACTGTCCGACGCTAAAACAGATTTTGATGTTCCTGAATTTATTTTTAGTTTATTTAACGATTAACCGGCTACTCAACATTCACACAGCTTGACCTAAAGCAAAAATAAAAAAATTGTTAATTAAAAAAAAGGGCATTTTTTTTTCTTGCTTCACTTTCGTTTCGGAG
>JAHWFP010150631.1:23650-46260 GCA_023313725.1 Lithobius niger | reverse complement strand
GGTCCTGGCTGACCAGTATGGTGTAACCAGTAAAGGGCCTCATCACAAAATACGAGTAGAAGTTTTATTTTTTTTATTTTTGCTTGTTTGTTTTTTCTGTCCAGTAGTACTCTATCATTGACAAGAGAGTAGGGTAGCCAATCGAGTAAACAGAGTAGCAGGCTGCTTAAAGTGGCACTATCACCGATCGAAATGCGAACGAAAATACCATGGCGCCATCTAGCGGCAGTCATATTGTTAACCTTTATAGCTTGCTCCCAGGTGCACGAAGTCGACCTAAATTTCCGCACAACAATTAAGGAGGTCGTGGCTTGTTTGTTTCGTTGAAAGAAATGCCATTGTGCATTCTTTCGCTTGGTGCAAGCAAGAGCTAGATAGTAGTACATAGCGCTAGATGTTGCTAGATTCTGCAAGCTTTCAATCGGTGATAGTGCCACCTTAACCTTAGCCACAATTCAAGCCTACATTCAAGCAGCCTCTCAAATGTGACCATGAGAGTAGCAACAATGTTTGAATTGGTTGCATTTTGCATTGTTAGCATTCAAGTAATTTTAATTTTTGCCTTTAGTATTGTCTGATAAGTTAACAAGTTTAGGCAGATAGGCCCCTACTGGTTTTTAACTGCTTATGCATAAAGCAGTTATTGAAATACAGTCGGGGAGAAAAAGGGGCTTGCGTCGTGAGCTATTGTTAAATGACGTCATGTCCCCATCCAGTCGTTTATTTGAACGGGTCATGCCTAACACCTTTAGCGTCTGGCCAGAAGGGACTGAAATATTAGTCGATTTTTCATGATTTCGATTAGAAGACGTGCCAGCAAATTGTAGACGTTATTATTGAAATGTTTATGGATCGTTTGCATATGAAGGGTTGTAGGTCTTTGACTAAAAATTTTTGCCAATTATGTTTCTGTATGAAGAAAAGTTGCCGGAACTGGCCCAGCTTATTTCAGGTTTTGACAGCATGCACGGAAAACAGAATTCTACCTGTTGTAGGGCTGTTGACGAACAACTGAAAAAAAAAATGGCAGCTACTTTACGGTTCGCCGGAAGGCTGTCCTAGGATTCTACGTGTATTGGCAATTCGGGTAATTATGTGGTTCCTGCTAATCAGGTATTTATTGCCTAATCGATTATTTAGTGCAACCGTTTGTTTTAGATCAATTCGCTAAACGTGTGAAACAACGGGATAGGGGTCCACTTCCACAGAAGCTCCGAGCATGATGGCCGACCTATCTAGATTCCGGCGCGTGAAGTTTAGAAAGGTTTAAGATTTTAATTGCGGTTTCTGGTGTTATGTGGTTAGTTTAGTTTAGGTTAGGTTAGGTAAATTTGGAAAAAACTGACCTTATTTTCGAGAAACAGCGACCTTAATTTACCCTTTACACCAACGGAGATAGTACAACCAACGTATACAGATCGATGGTGGACGCGCTTGGAGCCGCTGTGGAAGTGGTTCCGAAGGCACTACAAATTGATCCCAAATTGCGGAAACTCGTTAAATCATCATTAACATAACCTAACCAATTAACTGCCCCAGTACGAAACGCCAAATCCCAACCAGTTAACTACCTCAGTATGAAATGCCAAACCCCAAACTTACCACACAAAACCACACTAAAACTGACAATAGCACCCACAAGGGCTCGTCACAAAATACGAATAGGCCGGCAGGACGACAAATAATACCAAAACATACACACACACAAAAAACCCACAAGTTGTTGTGGTTTTTTTCCCAGTCCTGCCGGCCTATTCGTAATTTGTGACGAGCCCCTGTGTAACAACCCGCCTACCAGAACTGTTTACGAAAAAAAAGGTGGCCTGCCGGTTTGGGTTTGCGGTGGCCGGCCCCCCCCCCCCCCCCCAAAAAAAAAAAAAAATTGACAGTGGGGCAGATAACCCAGTTTTGATTCGTGCTCCGTAACAACAATCCCGTTATATCGAAAAAAAGATCCCACGAGATAGAAATACATTTATTTTCCCGTCAAGTCGAAAATTTTCTTTCTGACGAGGACGTGCAAATACTTATCCGTAATCTGTCGAGTTTTCGAACCACGTACCTGTCTTGCATCCACCCATGCTTCAATCCCTTCGGGGTGCACTCCGCCGAAGACACACTAATGCCTCGGCAAGCTTTAATGGGATAGATATACAGCTTTTTCACTTTGCCCACAGCTTGCAACTTCGAACTGAGTCTAGCTCGCTTCACCTTTCCCGGTATGTCACATTTATAGGAAATATACACTAAGGCAGCTGTTGTGACGGCAGCAGTCCCTATAAACACAACCTTACGGCTGAAGAGATCCATCGCAGTGTTTCAACTTTTAGACGATTATAAACGTCCGTCTGTGTATTTTAACCCATCCCTTGGATTTCCCTGCAATCATTTTTCAACGAACTCGACAGAATTCGCAACAGCAAATATTGACCTTGGAATCACTAAGAAAGTCGCGGGCAAAATACGTCACTTATGTAGGCTACCGCCTGTTCCACTGGCTGTTCCAGTGTTCGAACAGAGCCGACTAGATATATTTACAGAGCAGGCCAGACCACTGTAACAGTCGCAATTTCACAATTGGCGTATTCTAAGCCAACTAGCCCATCTATTAACGAGGCCTTCATCTATTAAAGTTTGTCGGGTTAAAAGAAAAGTCGGTATCCCTCATCCCTCTTGTTCGAGAACTCGAAACATGACAAATGCCGGCGAGACAAAATCGTCGTCGTGACGTAAAAAAAAACAGTTTGTAAAGCTCTAGAGATAGCTCCATCGACTACTCTTGTCAGGTGAGGTTGACGCATAAGAATCCCGCCACCAGAGTACGCTGTGGCTCTAGACACGATAATTATTTCGGATTTTTAATAGACAGAACACGTGTGTTGTGGCCGTGTTCAGAATAATATGAAAGCCTTTGCTGTGGCAATCCTATTAATTTAACATTACACAACCACTCTCCATCTTGCATGTTGACTGGTCGTGACTGGTTGTAGCACTGTGTGTAAAGGACGCACTGGTTGTAGTAGTCGAGTGAACAGAGCCGGTCTCGTTTGGCTCTCTACATGTTTTATTACGGTCGTCACGATGACGATTTTATGTCTCCGGCGTAATTCGGTGCTCGTGTTCCCGAAAAACTCTATTAGGAGCGTCCATATATATGACCACATGACAGTATATATTGAAGCATCCTTGCTGTAACGTCTACAGCTCTTCCGGCACAATTCTCTGGGAGGGTTCACAAATTACGTAAAACATTTTTCTAGCAATTCCCCCCCCCCCCCCCTCGCTCGTCCCCCTTTGTAAAACGCCCGCCACAAGACTTACCCCCTCCCCCCACCGGAAAACACGTAACATTTTCTTCCCCTACCCCGACCCCCATCAATTGTATAATTGATATCGCCAAAATAATTGCCAAAAAATCGCCAAAATAATTTAGAGACGCTTTAACAATAATAATTTGGCGAAAATTTTTTTAACATTTCGTCACACTCCCCCTTCACCATCATAACGCAGGAACTAACCCTTTTTGCTCGACCTTCCCTACCCCTCCGAGCCTTTTATAATTTCTGAACGCTGCCTCTTTTATTTGTCTCGAAGGGCGTGTATACGATAAAACGATAACTCCGACAATTTTATTTTTCTGTTTGCGCATCCGACAGCAAAATAATTTTCATTTTAACAACATTCGACAGTCAGTTTGCACGTGCGTGTGTTGACTTCTACCAGGAAAAACATGAACAGGGAGCTCATTCATCGGCTCCAGCTACTACCCAAACCAACGACATGAGCGTGACCAGATTGAATGTTTTGATGAAACATAAACAAACAGGGGACAGACATCCGAAGGCAACAGTTTGCTAAAAGTAGTCAGGCAGTACGGGGGGGGGGGGGGGCCTACTCGTATGAGTCCCTGTGGTTAGAAAATGGCAAGTCCAAACAGAAATCACATTCGTAGGAAAGCGGCGGCACGCCTACTATAGTTGACTCGCTACTATGGCCTTAATTCATCTCGTAGGCTCTGTTTTCGCAGCGCTCAACAAATGACGCGTTCTCAGAAGACGACGTGATTGGCTGACCGGTTGCCATGGGCAACGACATTGGAAGTACGAGAAGATAGTTGGCGAAGTTTAGGCAAGCAAGAGAAAGAGAGCCTTGATTCAGGGAACAAATGACGTCGATGCGATTCGTCGCGTGCGTTGCTATCCACCGGTTAACCATAAACCACGTTTTAAAAACGTGGAAACACAAGCGAACGAAAGGTATCTTTTAAACTGATGAAGGTTTAACAACTTTTCACAATTTCATAGTCCATAATCTAAGACAAAACCCACAAGGGTGAAAGAACTCGCCTAGTTTCAGCCAATCAAAGTAGCAATGGTCAAGTTTTTAATTTAACCTTTGATCTAATACTCGGTGGGATTAGCTTGGCAACTAATGTAGTAACTTGGTGGCAGCCTTTTTGGCTCTGATATCACTACTTTGATTGGCTGAAACTTGGCGGGTTCTTTCACCCTTGTGGGTTTTGTTTTAGACATCACTTCTTTTTTTTTTTTTGGCGTCTTATTTTGCCACTGCCCATTTATCTACTATCTGTCCAAGTTTGGTCGAAAAATATTGAATACAAACGGAGATATTAATTAGCACGGCCGGCAGGCAGTGCTTATTAGAGTTCGTTTGCGCACGAGAATTTTCAAAAACTGGACCGGAGGCGATTTGATTTGATTTGATTTAATGCGGAGCGTTAACCATACAGATTATCTGCCCCAAAAACCACACCAAATACCAACGAAACAATTCACAGAAGACCAAAATACAACATCAAAATTCGAAAATTACAACCTCCCATTTACAATTACAATGCTACAACATGTAACAATGATGCAACAATACGCGAGGCGCAGAAGATCGGATTATAGCTCACTTTTTTTTTTTTTACTTTTATTACTCACAAGAGCCTATGGACCTTTACATCATTCGCTCTATCTAAATCACTTACGTCTACCCAATAACGACCCTCATCTAAATAACCTAAACAAACCTCCCAGTTCTTTTGCAAAACCCTACCACCCGCCGCAAGGTAGCTGTACCACCAACATAGCTCACTCGAACAAAATGCAACGATGCTCGGGCTCGGGGATAGTAACATTGTCGTGGTATCTTTATTACCGTTTTACCTCGTTGCCGAGAACCAAAATGAAATCGTCTTGATTTTCTTCTTCAATGCCGGCTTCGGGAAGCCAGTTGAATTGTTTCTGCGATTGTTTGCATGATACTGCATCTGCCTGCAACAACAGAATCCACTATCCATCGAGCTGATACATGCAAAATCTAGACACACGCTAGTGTGTTGCCATCAAATAATGAACTTAGACCAAAGTTAGGGCAGAACCTGAACAGAAATACGAGTTTTTAATGTTCCGTTTTTAAGCAAACAAAAATTGGGTGGGCAGTGGACATACCATACACAACATAGACCAAATCGTACCATTTTCAATAAAAAGTACGCGAAAAAAGCCAACAAATTAACTGAACAAAAAACGGCTTCGCGCTTAGAAAAAAAACATTAGAGTTTGTATCCCCATACTCCCAGCCGTGAAGGTACACGAATAAAAACGGATTAGAGTTCACTCGAACGCAACGAACTATGATTGGAACTCCAATTCCAGGGAACAAGGATTGTGACATGCCAGCCTCCATGCGCACATAAACAAACATGTACATCACTAATCAATCAAACAAAACGATTGGATATTTCAAAAAAATACCCACAGAAAATGAACACGTAAGTACTCACATGAACTAGAACTAAAACAGAAACCATCAAACACAAACAAAAAAACTGCCTAACTAGGAGTCTGCTTGTTTCAAAAATTATAAATGCACACAAAATAGACATAGCCACTCACACGAAACATACTTAAAATATAAAACAACAAACACAGACGAATATAAAAAAAAACCTGTATGATACACAAATTAAGCACACACACATACACACACACACACACATACACACACACGCACACACACACACACACACACACACACATACGCACACAAACATTAAACATTTCAAACAAAAACTGCGTTCACTTACTGACAACAATTACGCGAAAACAGTCATTATTCCCTGGAATTGGAGTTCAAATTTTAGTTCGTTGCGTTCGAGTGAACTCTAATCCGTTTTTATTCGTGTACCTTCACGGCTGGGAGTATGGGGATACAAGCTCTAATGTTTTTTTTCTAAACGGCGAAGCCGTTTTTTGTTCAGTTAATTGTTTTTAGTTTCGCTGGAATGAGGACTTCAATCATATAAATTAAAAGCGTTTGCTCAAAGGGTTTAACGAGCGTTAACCAATCCTGGTCATCTGCCCGAAGCCCTAAGGCCCTAAGCGTTTTCTGATTTCCATTCAACCATCAACAATAAATGGCGCGGACTGCGGATTTATTTTGAGCTTAGTGGCCCGAAGCCATGCATGCATGCGCGTGTAGTTCATCAACAATGTTGTGTTGCCGATTATTTCTGGCAGTCCGTTTGCATTGTTACTCGTTAACACTAATAACGAGTAATGCCAATCACCGGTGGTGTTTTCCCAACATACAGAAAAATAGCATTACAAATGATTGCAATCTTTTTAGTTAATGCCTCCCCAAACGTCAAACCTTAAAAGGCACGTATTGGAGTTAAAGGAGTGCTGAATACCAAATTTCATTCGTATCTGTCGCATAATTTATTTTATATGAGCGGAATTAGTCAGTATATAGTAGTCAGTAGTCAGCTGAAATCAACGATCTTCACGCACCTTTATCACCTTGATACAGTTTGTGCACTTGATTGAAATACAACTATTGCTTGTCAGGGCACAAAGACTGCCCATTTCCAACAATTTTCAAGCTGTTTCGCCGCATTGGTATTTATCCTCATCGTGAAATCGCTCAACTCTGGTTTCAGATAAAGTACTAAAGCTAGTGGCCATTCAACAACAATGCAGGAGTTAAATAATGACTTTCTTACAATGAAGTGTGACAATTATTGAACTTGGCGGGCAGACCACTAGCGTGGTCCTTGATTTGCAAAATGACATAAAGCAATATATGATAATGAAAATGTGCTTGATAAAAGTATTCAAAAGACATACCTTCTCACTATATTCGAGCATCCTGCACGAAACAGCTTTTGTAACATTTACATAGGTTAGAGTGAATGTAGCAAAACCGTTTTGTCACTAGGAAAAAGAATGCCTTTGCGACATTTACCAGCGTCTGAAGTAATGCTGCTAAACTGAGCCACACAGGAAAGCCAACCAGGAGGAATGTACCTTTAACTGAGCAAAAAATCGGCTTCGCCATTTAGAAAAAAAAAGCATTAGAGCTTGTATCCCCATGGAACTCGCAGCTCTGAAGGTACAAGATAAAACACGGATAAGAGTTCAGTCGAACGAAACGAATCATAATTTGAACTCCAATTCCAGGAAACAAGGATTGTTTTTACTCACTGGTGATGTCAGAAAGTAAATGAAATCTTGTGTTTGAAATGTGTGTTTGTCGGTTTCTGTTTTAGTTCTATTTCGTGTGACTGATTATGTGCTCATTTTATGTGTGTATTTTTAATCTTTCAGTTTTGTAAGCATTTTATTGTGTATGGCTTGTGTTTTGTAAGTGTTTGTGAGTTTAGTTTTAATTCTTGTGCATATTTGTATTTTGCATGTGTATTTTTTGTGTGCAAAACATGCAACCAGTTTGTTTTGTCAGTGATGTGCATGTATGAAGATTGATATGTCACAGTCCTTGTTCCCTGGAATTGGAGTTCACATTATAGTTCGTTTCGTTCAAGTGAACTCTAACCCGTTTTTTATTTGTGTACCTTCACAGCTGTAAGTTCCATGGGGATAGAGCGCTAATGCTTTTTTTTCTCTAAATGACGAAGTCGTTTTATGTTCAGTTAGTTAATTGGTTGGCTTTTTTCGCTTCCTTTTTATTGTCATTGGTACGTCACCGCCCTCAAACAAGCTCTGAAAATAGCCCAGAAAATCTTGCTTCGCAGACTGACTTGCAGCTTTCAGAAAATCATAGGTTACAGCATTAATACCTGCAGCGCTGTCCACTCGACACCGAGAAAGCACTCAGTAAACTCTGACATCGCTAAAGGCTGGTCCTGCCAGTAGCAAGCCGGAGCACCTGAGCATGACTGTGCCGGCAAGCGCTAGGCTTCAGAGAACCTCACACTGAATGTGTTACATGTCACGAACACGCAGAACTTGACCACTCAACAGACCAAAAATTCAAGGAATTCGAGACCTTGCATCTTGGGAATGCAGTAGGATCCACACAAATGATGGGGAGTAGCCCAAGCTATCCACTCGCAAAGACGCGGGCCGAAAGAAGCCTTTTTTTTCCTTAAAATTGCATGAGATTCACGCACAATACCCATGTAAATCAGCCAACACTGCTCAGACAAGAACCATTGCCACCGTCGACAGGCCTGTCTATGATCACGTACTGCCAGAGTGCACAATGGTGTCCGCATCACAGGACACGCTGCCTTCCGCACAACAATGGGCGGCGCGGGCACCACTTGCCTAGCCACGAAGCAAAGAATCCATGTCCATTTGCCAGGCGATGCATATGTCGTTGATGCACAGCAGGTTTAGCCTGTGATATGAAAAGCAGATTACCACTCCCTCACAGATCATCCAACACCATAAAGCCAAACTGAGACGCTAGCAGACTAGAACACAAGAACAGATCTAAGACCGACTCTTGGACCACACCATCACTCCATCGTACAAAGGTCGAAGATCCAACTTCGAAAAGGACAAGTCAAGTATATGGTCCCTGGTTTCACACCGCTTGCTGCCCTACAGCTAGTGGTGAGCATTGAAATCACTGGCCAGGGAAGGGCGGGGGAAGGCTGAGGGTTTCTACCCAGGAGCTCCATTCCTCTCCCGTGAATCTTCCTGCCAAGGTGAACCAGAAAAGGTGCCAGTATTGGTGCCTCCAGTTCAGCAATACTCGCACGCCAGATAGGGGGGAGCTGGACAGACAGCTGAACTCAGGGATGGTAGCATTCACACCAAAGCGCAGACGGACTTCTTGAAGTCCTAGAATGTCAATTCTCTCGCACAACTTGCAGATATCTTCATAATTGTTAAGCCAACTGCACAAATTTCAGGAGCGTATTGCAAACTTATTCAAAAAGACGCTTCCTAAGGAACCTCACAATCTGCACCTGCACATAGCTCTTCTGCTTTATCACTACTACTACCGCCACTGCTGATGACATCACCACGACTAATGACATCAACATTCATCTTGGCCACATTCAGATTCACTACACCACCACCACCACACTGCCACACTGCCACTACCAAATGTCTCAACTCCGGGCTGAGCTCCACTTCCTGACTAGTAGCAGCACATACTACATCAACTTCAGCCACAGTATCTACAAGCTGATACCTCCACCTCAACTTCAACAGAACAGCCCCGATGACTGGACCCTAATGGCACACACGTTTGCTGCACTCACCGCCTCTTCCAATAGAGAATGCCAGAAACCGCATCCGGCGGATCTGACACCGAATGCTCACTGGTCAAAACCGGCACACTGACATCTTCAGCAGCGTCTCTCAACCATCGCACCTTTCCGCACACACTGACTCGGCACAACCATCGCAGCCACCACCGCCGCCAATGCAATACCATTCACTGGGTACTCTACACTCTGCTGTTGCACCACCTTCCATAGATGCACTACCAGCACCTTCTACTACCGGCACACACACACAAACACTCACAATAGGCACAAATCCCACACAGACTTCACGCAAGCGGAGTACAAAGGCATAGCATCTGATATGGTTGCATGGGTCACCTTGCTCAGAGAAGCTACAGCACTCATAGCAGAATACACTTTCACAAGACTGATGGACGTGCCCACGAATACCACATTTCAGACACTCAGGAGGCTGCTTTCCCACTACAAGGAGGGCCGGGATTCCTCGAATATGGACAATGTCTGGCTGCTCATCCAAGGAAACACTGTTCCGCAGACACAACATGAGTCGCCTAACACCAGTAATAGTGAGTCACTTCATCAGTTGTATTACGTTAAAGCAGAAGGACAGCACGGTCACATAATTGATGAGCGATGTCCCAATATCTCGCTCTGAAACTTCATTAGGTAACCAACGAACCCAAATGGATACTACTTCACGATGAAGATCATGAATACTGACACCATAGCAATTAATGTTGAAGCCCTTGGCATGCTTTAAGGCGGACTTCATAGCCACTGACTTTAGCACAACTTGGAAAGCATTATTTGCTCTCATGGAGCAAATTACTTCAGCTTCTTGTTAAGTCCACAGAGTTAGCAACAGCATCTCACAGTTGCGACAAGAGATATGGGCACCACAACTGATCCGTTATTACAATTACAGAATTCACCATTTTGATGTTGATGTGGCTTCCACGATAAAGCTGCTTTACCGTGGTCATCGTGGCTGAGAGGTAAGAGAGCTTAGCCTGGTTGCTGGAGGGTTGCGGAGCTGGTCGAACCCCTGGAAAGGGGATCTTGCTAAAGTCCCCGCGAAGATTGATGGCCAGGGAGGCGTGAGAGGCCACCATGCTCCTTCAGCGGCTATGGGAACTATTCTGACCAATTTCTGGACATTCTTTTGGTCCCTACGATAATCGGAGGTTTCCCGGATCGAATCCCCGGTTTGGCAACTCCCTTTAGTGGATATTTCTTCTTCTCTAAAAATTCTGGTAACGTTCAAAATTGAGCCAGTTCAGCCACACGAGCATGAAATTGCTCGGCTGACTTAGGGCTCAAAAGAAATTAATTTAAAAAATTTTAAAAACATTCCAAATCATGGCTGCCAGAAGTACCCAGATCCTTTAAATCACCACCACCATCACCTGTGATCTGCAACTTGCTCACTCAGTTTTTCAACCATTTCTTCAAATACTCCAGCCGCTCCTGCTCCAACAATTAGCACATTCCATTGTCGGTAATGACATCATTGTTACCATTGTTTCTGTTCTCCCCATGTTGATCACATTTGCATTGCTAGCATTTGGGTTAGGGTTAGGGCACGTTTACCCACCCACTCGCTTTTGCATTCTCGCAGCTAGAAGCTAGAAATCACCTCAAATTCCAACATGGCGTCGGTTTTATGTCTGCCGCCTCGCAACGAAAACAGCAAATAACGTGAGTTCAGAAGCGTTTGGGAAAATTGTTTCGTCATGAGGAATTCTTTGTATTATTGGCACGGATTATAAGACTGCAAGTATTTACTCAGACGATGTCGGATTTAGCTAATCCAGGTGGCGTTGTTACCATGGCAACATCACGTTTACCATCGCAATTAAATTCTAGCTGCGAGAATGCAAAAGCGAGTCGCTGCTAAACGCGCCCTTAAAGTCCCGTTTCGCACCTCCCACTACGCCATATAAATGTAAGTCCACCTCTAAAATACCTCGTTGTATCGCCTCACTGTACAATGCTCCATAAACTCCGTCTGGGACGATCCCAGATCGCACCTGCCGATCAGTAATAACACCCTCACCCTCCTCTCGGAGCTGCACTGTGGCAGCCATGTTACGTACAACAGCAGCACGAATGGAGAATTGCTGCTTTTCGCCCACTGCTAAATATAGGCAAGTTCGGTGGACTTATTGACAAAAACTAAGAAACGTAAACCTATTAGAAAAAAAATCTAAACAACAGTTACTTTCTAACAGTGTGCAGTTAAAAATACACTCAACTGATGTTTAACGTAATGTGAACGAAAGTCAAAACAGCAAAGGAACACGAATAAGCTTTCCTAGAAGGGTTCAGCTATCAGTGTTGCTGAAATGTTAAGCCCACTTGAAATCTTACTGCTGTCCTCAAAACGAAATTATAAAGCCCCCCCCCCCAAAAAAAAAATAAATAAATATACCATAAAACAAGATTGGCTTTTCCATCTCGTAATGGCTAAGGGAAAAAAATTAATTTTATGAATTTGGACCAAAAAGGTGTGATTGCTACCCCAAAACAAAACTTGTTAAGGATTCCCGCCGAGCTTTTCGGTCGTTTGAAGTCGTGATGTCAAACGCCAAGCTCTTTCTCCAATGTAATCTCACCGACTAAGACTTCAAACGTTAAATGAAATAACTGACAATTCTGCAGTAAACAATTTTTACATTTCATTTACCCTTCGAACTATTACTCGGTGGCATTAACTTGGCGAAAGAGCTTTTATGTTGTTGGCCAAGACACTGATCCTGTGTCTCGTGTGTGCTCATGTCGATTATGGCATGTCAACGATCCTGGGATTTCCACTTGGATTTCTCCAACTAAATTGTTCCTCTCGTCGTCTACAGTGGGGCAGATAACCCGGTTTGGGTTCAGCTCTCTTAAAGAAAAAAACCGCCTAATCCTTTTACTGAAAATATAAGCCACCCAAAATCAAAACTGGTATAAGTGAGCCGCTAATATTCCAAAAAGGGTCGACCTTTAAAAATAGTAATATCATTCAACCAGGGAACGGCCGCCAAGGTTAATCCTATTAGGCAGCAAACTTGGGGCATTGCCCTCATCTTTAGTTTCTTTGTCTTTGACTACTTTCTTAGACTGTTGAAACATGCTGGACTTAGAATTGTACAATCGTACAGGTCTGACATTGACATTTATTCAATTCGTCATCTTAGCAGATAACCATAATCACTCCTGGCTAAAAAAATTAAAGATTAATGTGCCAAGTTTGCTGGCTAATGGGATTGACCTTGGCATTCTTTCCCTGGTTATTACTACTTTCAAAGGCCGACCCGCTTTGGAAACTTGGCGGCTTCTCATATACCAGTTTTGGTTTTAGGTGGATATCATGACTTTTATAGGACTGTGATCGTACTAAAGGTCACATCGTCTTATCTGCATCTCTATTTTTTTTAAAGAAGAATTTTATGTCTATAAATTTTCACATTGATAATTAATCGTATGTAGGCATGAAGAGGATTTGGATCTGGATTTATTATCGAGGGCTGCGGCCTGAAGCCAAGTGCCCTATCCTAAGATACAACATTATATATAAAAAACTAAAAAACTACATACTCAGCGCGTCACCGTCACAACCACCAGAAGCAGATAAACTACAAGAAGAAAAGAAGAAGTGCATGTGAAATTCAACAATATCAATCTACATAATAAAAGAAGAGGCCGAGTTAGACGAGGACAAAATGACGTGAAGGGTAGTGTTAGTTAGAATAGGAGGAAGTGAAGTGAGGGTATTGTTGTTGATGCCCTGTAACAATTTCTTTTTGCAAGGTAGCAAGCTAATGAACCTAGAACATTCATTCTTTTCGCGGTAGCAAAGAAAAAGGGCGAGCGTTCGGCAGGATGGAGGGTATTGTCAATGCCCTGCGATGATCAGTAACAAACTAAACATTACGTCACATTATTTTTATTATACATTTTAAAACTGATGTATTTCATTAGGTAAGTACAGCCAACTAGTTAGGGCCTACTAATCTGAAGGTTGTGAATTCGAATTCCATCCAAGCAGTGGAAATGGGTTATTAGTTTAAGTCAGGTTGTAGGTATACATAATACCAAGAATTTATAGGGTTGGGGAGGAAAATTTGTAACTCTAAAAAGTCCCTATTGAAACGTCTTACACTATTCCTATTAGTTCCGTCCGAGTTTTCAGAGGGTGCCACGCGTTCCATCTGGTAATTTTTGCTCATTTTAGAGCCCAAATCGAAAGTAAACTAAATGACAACTACGCTAAACTAAATAAAATTAAATACAAGCTAGTTTCGTTTAGTTTAGTTTAATTTACAGACAGCCAACTTATTTACAGACAGATCTTTCAGCCAAACTATTTACAACGTCACAAACGGGTCAAATTAAAGAGGTAACTGTAACGAAAATATGGAAGAGACATTACCCCATCTGCCATAACACGCCATGTTGTGTCACTCGCCATTTGGTGTCGCAACAAGCGACACAACCTTTTTTTTAAGACAGTAACAACTCGTGCTTAAAACCTCTAATACACACCTGTTGTAGGAAATGGTGCATGTTTATGCAAACATTTAAATAGTCGTCGTACGTCACCACATCATTCATTCAAGACATTCCTCTGAATGCCTTTACCCACTTTTTTACAGATCCACAGCACTAGAATGAATACATTTTCGACCTCAGACCATCAAATTATGAAATAGGTTTCCCCGTCTCGTCCGTAAAGGTACTGAGTACTTTCTTCTTGCGTTCGCTATACAAAAAAAGTAGTTTTCAGGGTAATTGTTGGTGTCGAGTAGATGCAACGAGGTTGTCATTTCTGCGTAGATGATGTCTGGTGTTTCGACTTCGTACATTAGGCTACCTGTATCGGACAATAGGTTACACCTATCTCCATAACGTTTCTTCATAAAGTTAAGGTGAAAATTAAACATTGCCTGTTTAGACTGCTCCAAAACACAGAACCCAATGTGTAAGGGTCTGTCTACAGTCACCTTGAGTTTGTACATCTTAAACAGAACCAAATCGAGACACAGTGCGTCAAAATACCTCAAGGAGGATAAATTCATTAACCTTAATGCCTTAGCCTCGTCAACAGTTAAATTAATATTTACTCGTTTCCTTACATTTTCCATGTTCTTAATAAAAATAGAATTACTGAAAAATTTGCATATGTTCTTCTCAAACTCACTCGTAGCAGCCTACCTCTTCTCAGTGTTGAAATCAATAAAATAAGGAAAAATGAAAATTAGCCAATTAGGCTAATTTCCAATTTTCCTTAATATTATTTCCAGCGATTTATGTCTATTTATTTATAGAAATCAATAAAAGGCTTAAGCCATGTTCGTTCCGTAAACTTTATCCCTTTAGTAATTTTAGTCAACCTCATTCCTTGCGTGTGTGATAACAGACATAATCCTTGCGTAGACCTAAATGAGGGACGAGTTCACAAGACGAGGTGGTACTAGGTGGTACTCCAGTTTAGCCCGTCATACGAGGAGAGGCCTCCCAACTTAATTCAGGCAACGTGTGAAAATGGCAGGGGTCCAAACGATATTGATCCATACAAATAATTATAAAGTGTTCGAAGCAGTCAGCTAGTAACGCAACATCTACTAAAACGTAGAGGTCGTGATAGGAACCCAGGGTAGCGTAATTAGTAGCGTCCCAAGTTGTATGAGTGTACGAATAATCCTTGTCTGTAATGTGACTGTTAGTTAAACTTGAAAAAAGAACATCTCTGGGTGGAAGTTAAGTTTCTTCACACTTACTAAAATCGGTCATGTAATCGTCCATATTATAAACATATTTCTATGTGCCATGAAAAAATCCACTACCTATTATTTTAATAGCAGTCCCTTCATTTGGAGGGCTCAATCCCCTAGAGATGAAGTTGGCTTCACTGCCGTGCTCGCAGCCCCCTTTCCACTGTGCATGCTCGTGGGCCTCTATAAGTAGCCATCGCATCCCTGGGCGTCATTCTTTCTTCATAGGGCAGCCACGACGCGTGGCTCTCTTTCTCTGAGCTCTCCCACTTTCGTCATCATTTTACCAGAACCTAAAGGATCCTTGGTCGGATTCTTCTTTGAGCTCCCGTCTGTTCTAAGCCAGTCTCCACCTGTTCAGGTGCGCCGGTATCATTCTCCTGTGGATTGTTCTGGACTCCTTCTCATCCGCCTGCCGGATTCCTGTCCTGTGACTACAATCTCCTCTGCCAGGCTTCCGCGACGTATGTCTCCCTGATTCTTCCGGTCTCCCTTCACACCGGAATCTCAAGAAATTCAGACGAACTTTTTCTGCCTTCATCGGCTCCTGTTCCCGGCCTGGACAAGCACTGCGGTGTCTTCCTCGCGGACTCTTCTTCTTCTGGCTACCCATTTCTACCCAGCTTTGTAACTGCGGACTCTTCCGTGCTCTATGGATTCTCCGGTTGTCGTTGCCTCTCAGGACTCTTCAGCGGTGTCCCGATCTCCACCTCTCTTCCACTATTCTCCCGGTATCCTGTCAGATTCCGGATTCAGTTCTTTCGCAAGTAAACAAGACTCTGCGTTAACACAGTGGCACCGGATTCCCCGACCACCTCGCATATCACAAGCAGCATCTCCTCGTCGACGCGGTCGCTCGGACTTCGCCAAATCTTTTAGGATTCATCTTAATCGTCGCCACCTCTTGACCTCCGCTTCACTTAACCGATTCCTGGATTCCTATTTCGGCCAATGAACCACGGACTCACCACCAAGGCGTTCTCCTTCTCGCTCCTCGGTGGACTCCACTGCAGCAGGATCTTCCCATTTTGCCGACATGCTCGGTGTAAGGCTTCCGATTCCATTCCCTCAATTCCCTCGTTCTCGACCTCCCTCCCGGGCGGCTCCCCGACACCTGACGATCCAACTTTGCGCCCTCCTTCCCCTCCATCTTAGCCACCGGATCACTCGTCCGCAGACCAGCTTCCGGACTTCCAGTGGCATCCTCGTCTTCTTCTCCTACACCAGAATCCCCAAAACCCGGACTCCATATACCAGTCTCACAAGGTCATTCTCCGGACTACCCCCCTCTCCTTAACTCCCTGATCTCCGATGACTGTCCGTGGCACCCAAATTGCCATTATGGTTATCACAAAACTTGTCCCTAATAAGACAGTGACCGCTTCAAGACAAAGCTTCGGTCCCAGTTTCTCCAGTGGAGGACTTTCTGTACGGACAACATTACACCTCCGGAATCCCGGTCTTCTTTTCCAGAGTTCCCATCACCACCCTTCCCGTAACCGATCGTTCGACTACGATTCATCTATTCATCTACCATCCTACACTTGTCACCACTGTACATATCTTGTTCTCCTGTATCACTACCTTTCGTCGTGAGACCTTGGCCTCCACGAGCTGCGAAGTCCATAATGAATAAAAAAAAAAACAACAAAACAAAGGAAAGAAACGTCATCATATGAGACTAACTAAATTTACCACCCGTACATCCCTTAGCAAGATTGCGACAGGTTCATCATCCCAACCTCCTTCGTACATTTACCTCCACCCATTGCAATGATAAACAGTATATGCAACTGCCACATGCCTCTGCCTTTCAATCTTCAGATAATATGGACTTCGCCCTTTTATCGGGCTCTCTTCTTTGCGCCTCACTTGACCCTCACTAACGATCCGACGACCCAAGAACAGGTCCTCATACGTGGCCTTCTGCACCCCGGACTCCCACCTCTCCTCAATGGTGTGCACCTTTTTCCCCTCCGTCCTTCGTACGGAATCCCTAACTCCGTCTTCGATAGTTGCGTGTCCACACCAACAACATCACAGACGGAGGAGATGGGGGGGGGAGGAGGGGAGTCACTATATCCAATAAATAGAAACTAGACATCAGGAATCCGCCCATCTCCCGCTCTGCTCAGCTGCCTTCATACGTCACGGAATCCTGCACTTCACGATAGCTTCCCGAGAGACACTCTCAGTGTTTCTCTCCATTACTACGATGCGGCACCTGCATAGCTGCACATGCTTTCTAACGGTTTTTCAACTACCATTCTCGCTGCACGGTTGTTTCTCTTCCTAATTTCCGTCATGGCGGCTCCACTCAAGGATGCCTCCTCCCACTCTCCAACGCCCATCGGCAACCAAGAATCTTCCGACAGCCCACAGACTTCTGACCCGATTGAGGGCCATGTAGGACCGTACCCGGATCCTGTGCAATGCTCCTGTTTGGAATTCGTGGCCTCCAAATTTCACCTTGACCCACACCCGTGTTGTCAATTCCACCAATCTTGTGATTGGTTTACCCGCAATTGCAGTGTTTGCGCGCATAACCGCGGACGAATGGAAAGTGGTCTTACGACGACATAACAAATATCGCCAGCAAAACCTTAAACGGTCCTTGCACCATTCTTCCTGTACCACAGACTCTTCCATTCCCTCTGGCCATTCAAAAAAGGTAACCTTCGCACAACCAGTTCAGACCTCGTCAGTTTCCTCTGTTCGAGACTTTGCACCATTCCGCTAAACACCTTCGTGCCAAATCTACAGTAGGTCTTTCGACAAAAAACAAGGCTCGTCTACCCATGGCTGCCAGTTCGCCCCGGCCTCCTGACTCTTCAACTGCACCTTGAGCGCCCGCCCCCCCCTTTGCTGTCTCCCAGCACAGATTCCACGGCTCCCATCTCTAGAAGAAATCCGATTTTTTCTCTTACGTGGCCTCCAGATCTCGGCCGACGACGAAGTACACTTTCAAGTTAATCTTGCTTCCCTGGACACGGTACTCCATTCCTTCCAATATGACGCAGATGCTTTTCACACATCTAATTCAGGTCTTCGTTCCTCTGCAGTGTCACTTGTAGCCCTATAACGAAAGGTAAACCGGCGGGAAGACACGATCCGTTTCTTACGAACTGCTAACGCCACTTTTACCTCAGACCTCAATCGCCTTCAGGATAAGACCTCCACTCTCCGAGCATGGAACATAATCTTAAAGAAGAAACTCCGTCGGGTCACATGGTTTTCACCACTCTCTCCGTCCCGAAGTGGCGAAAAGATTATTGTGCTCGGTCACATACACGCCGACCTCTCAGACGAAGCTCTCCCAGAGTCTTACCGACACCAATTCAGACCAGGTTGTGCGACAAACTCTTCCTTCCACCAACCGTTTCCCGAAATACGGTTACTGACTCCAGTTCCTCAGTTGAATCTCTGATCCCTCATCCTTCGGTGACTCCTTCAGAATCCCTTCGTCCGGCTCTGGACGCCCCAACAGAAACGGAGTCCGCGATGCTTCATATTGCCCAAGGGGCAGTCACCTCCTGGTCCTAAGCTTCTTCTTCCAACGACGTATAACGATTGACATCCTACACGTTCTGGCAATTTGATGATGCCCCTGCTTTCATTCCCGTGTTTCCTGGTCTAATCCAGTGTTCATTTGTCTCTACACGGGATCTTACTTGCTCGGACTGCCAAGCCCTGGCCAAGGGTATGGCCCTCGGATTCCGAGTCCTACCCTAAATTTTGACGAGAACATTACTACCGGGGAGCCTGTCTAACCACTCACATCTTTCCTCGTCTTCGAATTCTTGGGAGTGGATCTTTCGAACTACAACAACCACGACTAAATCGATGTTATCACCATTGGCACCCTCTTATCCTTTTCGGCATCTGTTCTCCTATATCTATAGAACCACATCAAAATCGTGACACCGGACTCCGATCACTCCCATCGGCTTAACCTTAAAAAAAAACGCCTATTTTTCATTCCTTCACCTACTACATCGCACTCCTTTTTTTTTTTTTTAATCAAGACCCTGCTCTCATGCACCCATAACTTATTGATGCATTTCAGACTGCAGTACGTAAGATCCCTGGATCGTATCTATGAATAATGATGCTTCATTCTCATCTCTGAAGCTACATAGTCCTCGGACTCCCAAACTCTGGGCGGACGCCTAACCTTGATCAAGTTTAAGCCTCCTCGCGGGCACCAGGACTGCCTGTCTGGTGATGTCAATCACACCTAACCTAGGACTTCTCACCCTTCATTTTTTCTTTCAAAGGAGATACAACACAACCCCCGAAACCACACCCCTTTACCCTCTGTGTTTTGCGCTGTCTACGATCCCTGGCCAGCTCCCTCGGTCTCTGACCAACAAGTTCTCTTGGAACATCCTTTTGTACTCCTCCTCAGGTCCTTCCACTCGCAATTCAGCGATTGACCAGTACCGGTCTCCCTCAAGACACCACTGTACCTATCTCCTGATCAGCTTTCAGTCACTTCAACATCGTCTTTGATCATGCTTCCCTTGTCTGGGTCGACAGCATCGATCGGTTTAGGGGGTACTTGTACTCCAGGGCAACCTGCCCGCAGCACGGGCTCCAGCACCTTGGTATCCGCCTCCGTGGGACGACGTCTGCTATTAAAATAATAGGTAATGGCACATAGAAAGTCCAAAATACCAGGTACAGCTGGTTGATTTTGGTGTCTATTGCCCTTATTAAAACATACATTACCTTGGCCCGCCCGGCCTCCCCTCTCGGCCACCAAAGAAGATCCTGAGTGGAAGAAAGAATGACGCCCAGCGATGCGGCGGCTCCTTATATTGAGGCCCACGAGCATGCGCAGTGAAAAGGGGCTGCGAGCACGGTAGTGAAGCCAACTTCATCTCTAGGGGATTGAGCCCTCCAAAGGAAGGGACTGCTATTAAAATAATAGGTAATGTTTGTTTTCATAAGGGCAATATAAACCAAAATCAACCAGCTGTACCTGGTATTTTGGACTTTTCTTTTCAATAAATGATGAGTGGTGGTAAACACATGTTCTAAAATGGGAAATTCGTTTAGTCTCTACCAAATTGCGCAGAGACGATGACAAAAATAAATAGGAGTCTATAAACTTAAAGGGACCAACAGTGATAGCTGTAAAACGTTCCACGTTTTGTGGTATGACAGAAATTTTTGTATCATTGAACTACGTCAAACCTAAGACGATTAAATGCGAGTCATAATTTACTTATGCATTACAATTAGAAACTTATTTTTAAATTGATAAGTAAGATTGCAACTGTTGTGGGCTGCCCACCAATAACGCCCTGTAAGGTGACAATAGTCTCGTAACTTATCGTTGAAGGAATTGTTTACAAATGGTTTATCACAAATATGACACTGTCGCTGCAGTAAAATTTCTGTAATCGTCGTCACTGAGTATTAACACAATTGCAGACTTAATGCACCTAATGACGTCATACTCGTTTTCTATCGACTTGAAAATCTCATCAATGCAATCCTCCCTCCTCTATACAAGTTTTGAATGAAGTTCACCACTAAGACCAACGGCAATATGAGCAAATCTGCAAGGAACATGAGATTGTGTTTTAAGTGTAAAGAAACACGATAGGTCTGGTTGTCAAGCTTCCGCAGGTGATAGTATAGGTTCAAAATCTGTGTACATGACGTACGGATGGCACAACCATCTATAGTAACGTGTGAATTTCATACACAGTTTTTTGGGAATAACTGTATGCTGAGCTTTATGTATTTGGCTGAACTGCAAGTAAGCAAATGTTCGTTGAAAGAATTACGTGACGAAGTGGAGAAAGGCAATGCAAGCAAACGTGTCTCGTATTTTCACTATGAGTTAAACAATTAAAGTCCATGATGTAGCAGTAGTGCTGACCCCGTAATAAAAGTAGCTTCACCTCAGGACAATTCACTCGTCGGCTAAGATGAAGGGGAAAATATTATGGTCCTCATACCCAAACAGGAAAATGGCTACGTTATTCTGCGCTTCAAACTGGGCTATCTTGTATATGGAGGTAGAAAAACTGATGCCAGTTAATTTTGGGGTATTTTCGTACCATGTATAATACATACAGCACTTGTTGTCGAAACACTTTACGTTAGCCACGGCGTGTTTGTCTATTAAATATTTGTCTAATAAAACGGTCACGCATCCACTGGCGTGAGGAGTGTACTTGCCCATGTGAACGTCACAACGCACAATTTTCGATACCACCCAACCAGAACCATATTGATAGAAAATGTCCAACTGGTGTACGTTTTTAGTGATGGCTGCGTTAATTGCACGTTGCACGTCATCGGGAGCAAGGATGGGTAAGGCGGTGCTGCACAGGAACTCGGCCATGGTTACTACATCACCATCAGTATTAATGCAAGGCACAGCAGAAACTTGAATTGTGTAAGTCTACATGGTAATACTGAGTATCACTAGTCCAGGTAGTATCGAAAGGAAGTAAAGTATTCCTCAACAATGAGTGTAGAGGACGATACTTCGTACACGAAACTGTTGAAGGCGGAAGCTCAAACGTGCAATGGTTCCACATCTTCGTAGTAACAGTGGAGTGGTTTAGTGCATTGTGTTGTACAAACGAGTCTTCCGTCTCGAAGGTTTGCCTACAAGCAGTACAGGTGATGAGTGACGCCTGCGGTGACGTTTCAAGTTGATGCCGGTGATAAACAAATCACCGCCAATATCACAAACGAAGGGTCTAGGAGTGTGACACTGTCTTACGTGTCTGGATAGACCACCAACAAAAGCGTAAGTCTTCCAGCAGACTGTGCAACGATGATCCATATTTAAACAAGAATTTAAATAAATACAATAACTGCTTATGCTAAAAAATCATGAGCCCACAGCTCATGGTGGGTAACAGTGGTTAGGACAGGTAAAGCGACAGTTGAAGAAAGGAGATCATAATTCATGGTAGGCTACGCGTAGAAGCCATCAAAACCAATGCTCCGATTTTACGCTCTTATTATTAAATGAATAATAAATAAGCGACATAGGTTCCAGTAATACAAATCTGCTTAATAGGTCTAAACATTCAGGCATGCAATATGACCACGGTGATTTCCTTTGAAGGTGGGGGGGGGGGGGGCAGAAGGGGGAAGGAAGAAATGACCACTATCCCCCTCATCACGCTCAAGAAAAATTCTCCCTCTGAAAAATGGACCTCAGTTGGAATTACTTAGATTTATAAAGCAAAATGTAAATGAATTAGAAAAATTAATAATACTTTGGCACAGCTTGGGGTAAAAAAAATGTGCCCTTAAACCCGTTGATCCCAACCTAGACCCCATGTCAATCGCCCCATCTCCCC
>JAHWFP010150631.1:6787-23550 GCA_023313725.1 Lithobius niger | reverse complement strand
ACCCCCCCCCCCCCCCCCCCACCCTTCCCCTCACCTCCACCTTCGCCACTACCTTACCGGTTCCCTGATGAAAAGTATAACTATTGGCAGAGTTGAGGGGAGAAGAAGAAGTCTCTCGCGTTTGGTAGCGTTCTTTGTTGGGGGGAGGGGAAGCAGTGGGTTAGGATGAGCGATCTTGTATATTGCAGTCCTTATTCAAACATAATGCGTGTTAACTTTAGTTAAGTAAAAAAAAAAGTGCACAATTCCAGATGAGTTACATTAATGACCAGCCAATTTTTAATTTTCTTCTACAGCTAAATTTTCTTAACAGACGAAAGACAAAGCTCTCTTTTTATTTATTTTTCTATCAAAAGTGATCGTAGAATGAATTTGGAATTCTGCCTTGCGAGAAGAGGAGAACGAAGTCAATACTGACTAAGGGATCTCCTCATACAGTGTTGCAGCTAGACATTATACACGTGTACCTTATATAATGCCAATTGAGATACGTTTATCAATTGCATTTCTATGCGCGCAGCTGACCTTTACTAGTTTCGATTACATATAACAGTAAAAATTAATGCTGGCGCTATGCATGCAGGTTACACTAACATACGAAAAAGATATTTATGCATGCACTTGCTACTACTAAAGGATATTTGTAGTCAAGTAAATCGTTCAAATTGTCTTGAATTATGCCCGGGAATTTAACAAAAATATCGGGGCTAATCCGTACAACAGCTACGCACGACCCTGTTGCTCGCGAACGGACTCACAATTGGTACAGTAAGTACTATTCCGATAACTTCCGCGAATTGTACAATGATTGTCTGATTAGCAGGAGGCGCTATTTGTTCGACATAACTACCCGAATTGTCAATATGCATAGGATATTGGGACAGTTACCGGTAAAGCGCAAAGTAGCCGCCATTTTTTTTATTGGTTCGCCCAAAGAAGAAAGACAGATAGGACTTCGTTTTCCGTGCAATGTTCTCAAAACACGGAACCATCTAGCCCAATTCCGGTTCAACTTCTTTTTCATACGGAAGCATAACTGGCAAAAATTCTTGGTCAAAGACCTAGACCCATTCGTGTGCAAACAATTTAATCATAAACTGTTCAATACCAAAGCCTACAATTTGCTGGCACGTGTTCTCATAAAAAATCCTGGTTAATCGACTGATATTCTAACTCTTCACGACTGGCCTTAATAAGCGATACGCCTGACCAGTTTGAATAAACGTCTTGAGTGGGACGTGAATCATTAGACAATAGCTACGACTTTCCCCCGCCTTTCTCCGTCTTTCTCCCTGACTGTATCTCAATAACTACTTTATGCATGCCTAAACAGTTAAAAAAATAAAAGACCAAAATATAGAGCCAACCAACCAACAACTATTTATAGGCAAGCACGAACCAACCATAGCCTTAAAAAACCATAACCTTAAAAAACAAACAAACAAATAAATAAATAACTAAAATGAAACAAAACTTGAAAGTTCCGCAATGAAATTTATTGGCACAGAGCCTTTACAAATTTGTATACTAACTGATAGGGGTTTGTATCGGCTTTAAAAGCAGTTACAATAGCGTTGGTATAGTGCCCCGAACACCTCATTAATATGAAATAAATACAATAATGTCCACACACACTCGAGTGTTGAAGGTTTGAAAGTTAAGGTTTGAAGGTTTGAAAGTTAGAGGTAGAATATGATAAAGGTGGCAGATCGTAGGGGTTGAAATATTCGCAGGTGCCCAACACACCCAATGACTACGGGGTCGATCGCAAGTGTCGAAATTGATAAGGCTCCATCACCGAAATTTTTGCATGTGATTCGAAGAAAATGTTCCCGAAAACAAAGCGTCAAAATGGAATTGATTTAGAAGGTGTTCATTCCGTGGATAACACGTTTCCTTCTCTCATCATTTCCAAAATGGCTTGTGTTCACTGAAAATTGAAACGGTAATAGTTTGGGATAAAGCGGCAGAAAATGTTAATTCAATTCTCACAATGCTGTTTTACTAGGGTCACATGTTAGCGTGATGATCGTCCGTAATGTAGAAGCAAAATAAACACTGTCCATCGGCATAACTCTCGTAGGTAACACTGTACCCACCAGGGCCGATGGAAGCGGTACGGCTGGTACGGCCACAGCCGTACCAGTTTTAGGCACATAATTAAAAAAAAAAAAATAACACAAAAAAAACACCTGCTAAAACGCATGCTGATCATTCATTATCATTCGTTCCGTTCCGACCCTTGTCATCCCTGTGCAAAATGATTAGCAAGTTGCTCACGCAGTATCTAGGTTGTTATGCTGCCCTGCCTGACAGATCAACCTTTTCCCCCTAAGCAGTGACTGGAGCGTGCCCACTCCGGGCAGTGCTGGCCGATATTTATGTGTTTCTGAAACTAGAGTTGTGCGCTAGTAAAACATTCTTCGGCGGCGGCACTGGCAAAGATCGGCGTGTCCGTATTCAAGGAACGTGGCGACTTTCACAAATTTTAGGCAGTGGCGGCAGCTTTTTTATTCTTACTTGTTGAAACATGTTTACTACTAGCAAAGGTAATATGGGATCACAATGGTTAAAAATGTTAAACGAAGCAAGCAGTCCGCATTAAAGACTGTCCTTATGAGGATACGCAATACACTAGTCCATGAAAGAAAGAAAAGACAACTGCCCCGACTGGGACTCGTACCGAGGACTTCCCGTTTACTACTCGGGCACCCTTTACCTTGTGATTTTCTTTATTTATTTAAAAATGTTGATTATTGAAAACAAAGGCAGCCTATAGTTGCGTTCAACTGTGGGGCAAGACAGACCAAGCTAAGCCATCAGATGGTAGGCTACTACACGTGCACAAAGAAACAACAGATACGGTGGCAGAATATATTTGTCCAGCATGCTGAACATAGGTCAGCAATTTTTGGGAAACTTTTATAAGGAGACAGAAAATGATGAAATAGCAAGCTGTAAAATGCAACATGTTTAATTAAAGTAAATAATAATAAAATTTAGTTTAGGTATTGCTTTGGAGTGCCCCTCCCCCTCCGTATTAAAGCGTCACAACAGCTGTACCACTAATTATTTGCTTCCGTCGGGCCTGGTACCCACTATTGTAAAACAACATACCTAAACCACTATATATAGACATGTAAGCATTTGCGTAATTATTACTGTCAATGTCAAAAGTGAGTGGTTTTCGTTTGAAAATTTCACGATCGACGGAAAGGGTTATGGAGTTGAGTCCAAAGTGTTCGAAGACGCCGTCGTTCGAGTAGGCATCATTATACGCTACATGTCTCGTCATGGCAACGATTGTTCTACTGGGAATATTTCCATTAAAGGGGTTATCCACCTGTCCGTTTCTCACCTCCTTTAACAAGGTGTGGGTCATAAGTTCATTTTTTTATAGGGATATTTAGCTGACGAAGAATCGCTTAGCACTAGAGCGTGTGCTAATAAAATGTTTGGCGAAGGCGTTACCTTACGTACGTGTAAGGCAGCATATGAAAAGCCAGCAATCGGATTGATATTGGTGGCAATACTGGCGGCTGACAGATATAAAGGGAACTGGGGTCTGTGTGGAATGAAAATTTTTTTATTTCTGTTTCGTTTAAAATTAGTCTAGGTTGCATGGTTAGATCGTGGTGAACTGGATCCATTAATTAGGTGGTAGCACTTTCTGTAATGCAAGCTCGTCTTTGGACGGGAGTGCCCCATTAAGCCAAACACAATTGAGTGTTTTGCTTCCGAAGAGTAACTCAGCAGCGTTTGAAGGAAAGCCTTAAAACCATAATTGTTATTGGTGCTCCCAGCTAGTTTTCCATTCAAAAAATGTCACCTTGCAAAAACATGGATTGTAGCCAAAAAATTAAATACGTTAATCAGGAGACTCTCAGCAGCCATCAAGTCTGTTCCGTTACCTTTAATCACTCATACCTTGAGGTACAATAAAGTTTGGGGCAGGTCTACGTAGCTTTCTCTTCCAGGTGTAGTAAAATTCATTACTTGATTTGCCAAAACTGGTGCCTCTGGTCTATACTCTTCATATTTCGTTTTTGGAATGGAAAGTTGCGTAGGTTGCACAGAAAACAGGTCCAGAGGGCTCTACAAACACTCGCAAGAAAATGGGCTTAGAACACTCATGATGGCAGCTGGCTAATGACTGACAGGACGGGTGAGAGTCAAGGTTTATATAGAGACCCTCCCCCTCCCCCTTAATCTAAAACGGTTTTAACAGAATCCTTTTTTGTTCGTCTTACGCCCAAGCATTTATGTTTTATCCCTATACAAGGACCCCTCAACCCAGAACCCCCTTGAAAACTTTTTCCTATATCACTCATCATGTCACTGGCAGTTTCATTGATCCTATCTCTCGCAGCATCTTTAAAGCGTTTTCTGGCTAAATAGCTGGCTCCTATACCTACGCCGGTGGTAATGGACTTCTTTTTTTTTTCTACAAAATTAGCTACCTATGCGTTTTAAAAAGGGCATTGCCAAGTGCCTCAAAGAGCTAAAAAGGGACCCAATTCCGTGGCCAGCTTGCGAATGTCTGCCGGCAAAGACGGGGATTTGATCCCTGGCCTGGCCGCCATAATAATTTGCATACGGACGTGAATACTTCATCATGACGTCACAATGAAGAGACGATGAAGCCTACTTATGCACATATAGGCCTCAAGTGCAAACTATTGACGACACGATCCAAGGAGCTGAAAGGTATGGGAGCGCCAGTATTGGTTCTGATCTATAAATTAAATACATGTAAAGTTTTGGTTAATAAACTCGTCTCTGACGGTGGTACCCATAATCAACAATTGCATGTGTTTATACATTTTTTGTTTTTATCTAGATAATAAACTACCTAGGAGACTTAAGACAGGAGTGAATAAAGATCCTATGAAATCGCCCTTTTGATTCTTGACTAAATGCGAGTGTTTTTCTTTTTCACTGCAACTTTTAGAAGATAATTTTAAGAGTAATTGCTTGTATTTCTTAAGACTTCTTTTCTGGATCGGCATTAAAGGTACTTTCCCCTTCAACAAGTTTAAAGAGGCTAAGCACAACACCTGTTGCACCTTTGGACAATTGAGTAGAATGTGTTTCACATGGTGAGAGGTAGACTTTGAACGTAATACGTACCAAGAAAAACGGTCGTGGAGGAAACCGATACAGGGGAAATAAACGAGGTAAACGCGGAAATTATTTTTCTGGTTTTGATAATAGGGATTCTGTTAAGTTTAACAAGAAAAACAACCCTTCCTCATATCAGGCTAATACTAGCAATAACAGTAACAATAGTTACAATAACGGTCAACAGAATTAAAATAATGGTAACAATAATGGTAGAAACCAAAACCAAAACCAAAATCAAAGTCAAAATCAGCAAAGACAAAATAACAACAACCAAAACCGTGTTCCACATCACGCTACAGATGTACACGAGGGTCAAAATAGTTGTAGTTAAAAAAACGAGTTAATAGTCTGAAAGTTACCAGGGATGCAGAACTAAACTCAAAGCAGTCAGAACAGAGCAATAATGACGATCAAAATCCACGTGTCAGCTGAATTCATGCTCAAACGCATGTTACCCAAATAGCGAAGTGAATAGTACTCACTTCTTAAAAGTAAAATGTATTCCATTATATTCAGACGAGGATGCAAACAAATTGATGCTTAATTTGTATTCGAACGTCGAATGGCACCAGCAAAAAACTTGCACGTTAGCCTTACCATGTTTAGCGTCGTATTTTGGCAAAATTCCTTCAAAATATGTTGCAAGGTCTATAGAAGGTAATAAAAATCTTGTAAACGAATTTACAAATGCTTTAAACACAGTTTACGATAAATACGACTTAACTTGTGCCTCAGTCATAGTAACACTATTCGAAGATGGTTTAGATTCCACAAATTTTCATTCAGAATTAAACCCAGTTGATACTAAAAAGCCGATCGTTCTTGCTTTATTAGGAAACGAACGCACAGTTCAGTTTAAACATGCGAGTGATTCATTCTATACAGATGGAGTTAAAATGCCTTCAGGCTCTTCTATTGGTATTTCACCAACAACGCAGAAAGATTGGAAAATTAGAATTCCAACAGTTGTAGGAACGTTCGAGCCTACAATCTGCTGAACATTTTGGGACAGCAAAATGTTGCCGACCCAAATGCGTCACCAGCAAACACTCATCATTGGGAGAGCGAGGAAGCTTGCTTATGAGCATTTCTGCTCAACCAGGCAACAAATGGCACAAGCAGCACCATCTAGCGTCCGAAATTGATACTAGCTGTGATTCAGAGCAGCAAAGCGAAGCATCGCTTGACTCGGAGCAAACAGCGCCTAACGCTGATAACGTTCAAGTGAACACATTTTTAAATAAAACTAAGGTTAAATATTCACGTCCGCACTTAGTGTTTGACGTTGGTAATAGGCCGGAAATCTGTTTATTAGATACGGGTTCTTCACTTTCGTTAATTGCGAACACTGCAGCTCAACGTATGCTTAAGAATTTTAGTGTTAAATGTCATTTAATTCCGATGACCACATCAGTCAATTTGGTTGGGGTCGGAAAGCTGATAGGAAAATAGTAACAACTATAGAAAAATATGAATTTTCTAGAAACCAAGAATTTGTCATCGTTCTAGATGGTTCATTTGGTAACATTTCAGTACTATTGGGTTACTATTTCATGTCAAATAAATCAGATTCGTTAGCATTAAATTGTCCAGATAACGTCTTAACTATAGGCAATTTGAAATTTCAAATGTCATCATCACCAGAATTAGCTCATGTTACTTATAATCAAAATAAGGAAATAATAAACAGGGAATATTATAAACCGAATCATATTTACGTAGCATCACTTAACGTAGTTACAGATGTAGAGGCCGAGGAAAATCCTAAATCTACATGGAATTGTACACCTAAACAGCATTTAATAGACTTTACTGTATCTTTGTTACGAGACGAAATAATTCCACCAAATTGCTAGAGTAGAATAACGGGAAATTTACATTTTCCGTAACCCGAAATACAGACAGGAGTATTCCAACCTGAAAACGGCGAATTTCCTGTACGTCTTGCTCACGGTCTTGTTAACACAACTCCTACAGGTGTTATTCCAGTTATGTGCATTAATTTTAATGGATTTGATGTAGAACTAAAAGTGGGTACTATCCTAGGCACGTACACGACAGCTATTATCGAGTACGAGGATGACGCTTCTTTAGATTCATCAAATTCAAACTTGCCCACCTCAAGTCCCATCGAGGCATCTCAAACCTCCAGTCCCATCGAGATTTCCCAAAACCTATCCAAACCGAGTGAAAGCTCATCAGAGGTGCCAGTTAGTAGTCTAGCTGATGCTCCCAAGCCTAAATCTAAGGCGGAACTCGATGCAGAATGGGATATTTTGAAACATAGGTTCACGTTTCCAGATTTAAATATGGAGGAAACAGAAGAATTTCTAGATATGCTTAGAAATCACCAAATTCATTTTCTAAAAACGATTTCGATCTAGAATGTTACGAAGGATACGAAGTTCCTATAGATACAGGTGAATCACAACCAGTAAGTTCTAAAATGCACCGAGTTCCTTTTCACCAACATGAATTATTCGATAAATACATTGACGAAATGCAAAGAGTAGGTATTATCCAAGAAGGAAAATCCGGATGGTTATCTCCTTGTCTAATGATAAAGAGAAGGCCAACTGGTTATCACGTAGTCGTAGATTTACGCGGCTTGAATTCTGTCGTGCAAAGTGTAAGCGTTCCAATACCCACCGTGACAGAAAGCATGGCCCACCTTAGCGGAGCTACGTATTTTACACGTTTAGACTTCAAGTTCATATTTTACCAATTTAAACTAGCTGATTCGGCTAAACCTAAAACGTGCTTCTCTGCAAACTCTAAAACCTATTTTTTAACCGGCTCCCAATGGGCTTTAAAACAGCGCCTGCACATTTTCAATTTTGTGCACAACAAATATTTGCAGATGTACTAGGAGCCTATTTTACAGTCTATCTTGACGATTGCCTCCTGAGTAGTCCAGATCTTAATACCCACATCAGTCATGTGAATCGAGCACTAGAGCTAGTCGCTAGTTCCGGGCTAAAACACAGCATTGAAAACTGCGAATTTGCACGTAAAAAGGTCAAATTTTTCGGCTTTGTGCTAGACGAAAACGGGATACAACCCAATAGCAATAAAACAAAGGCTATGCAGCAGTATCCTATGCCTAAAACGCCTAAACAAGTCCGTTCATTTTTAGGTATGGTAAATTTCTACAGACGGTATATTTCTTCATTCGCCGAAATGTAACAGATTTTATCCAAATTAACAAGAAAAACTGTAAATTTATATGGGGCGAAGATGAAGAAAGAGCTTTTCAGGAACTTAAGCGAGCTATGATAACAGCTGCAACACTTAAACACCCTGATTTTTCTAAATCCTTTTTCTTGAAACAGACTCTAGTGGAGTAGCAATCGGAGGTTGTTTAAGTCAGTATCACGAAGGTATAAACTATCTGTTAGCCTAACTTCCCGAACCCTCACTGAGGCAGAAAGGAAGGAAACAACTACAACTAGAGAAATACTAGCAATTATACATTGTATAGATTCATTTCGTTGCTATTTACTTGGTAAGATGTTTTTCCTAACTACAGATCATTTAGCAATTTGCTATCTTTATTGTGCCTCATCCCTCCCTCCCAAATTAGAAAGAATCTTACTTCAACTCAGGGAATACAAATTCATTTTACGTCATAAGTCAGGCCGACTTCTAGCGGTTTCTGACGCGCTATCTCGTATAGGGGTACCAGTCGTTGTGTTAGGCAGTCAATTTCCTGACTGGACACGAAAACACCTAGCGGCAGAGCAACGAAACGATCCATTCCTAGGAGAAACAATAAAACGTCTAAAAGATCAGTCCTCAGAGGATCTGATCGACGCTTCTCACAAGCGAAACATCTTTTATAAAGATTATGACGGAATTTTATACAGAATTCGGCAAGCAGACCCAAATAAAGGCTGTATGCACAAGCTAGCACAGATGTGTATACCAGAATCTCTACGGAACTATTGTATCCATGATTACCATTCTACGCCAGGCGCCGGACATTGCGGAGCCAGTAAAACTAGAGAATTAATAGAGTTATATTGTTATAGGCCTAAAATGATGGATGATATTCTTCATTACGTTAAGACTTGTCAAGTATGTCAAGCTTATGTTAGACCTAACAAGCCACTCAAGGCTAAGCTAAGAGCTTACCAACCCCTACAAAGACCAGGTCATTCATGGAGCTTGGATCTCATTGGACCTTTGAATAAAAGCGTTCACGGGAATGTCTACACAATGATGTTAATTGACGACTTCAGTTGTTATGTAATTGCAGTCGGAATTCCTGATAAGAAAGCAGAAACAATAGCTAAAAAATTGTTTTCTCACCTCATAGCTAGATTTGGAGCACCCGTGCAACTGCACGAAGACAACGGAAGCGAGATAAACAATGCTATTGTGGCAAGATTGTCAAATTTGTTCAATATTAAACAGATAAATTTCATTCCTAACACTTCATGGGTAGGAGGAACAGTAGAAGCAACAAATAAAAGAATAGAGACAGTATTACGTAAGATTTCAGCAAGTTGTCCAGAAAATTGGTGTGAATATCTAGAATTAGTGACTATAGCGCTAAACGCGTGCCCTAATTCAACCACACTAATTAGTTCACACTATTTGCATCATGGTTCTGAATTTAGATTGCCGAGTGCATTAGCTTTCGAACCACCACGAATCTGCTATGATAGTGATGACACTATAGTACGTCTAGAGAGTAGACTACAAGCAGTATTCAAACTTGCTCGAGTGCATACTTGGAAAGCAGTTAAGAGACAACAAAACTTTTATGATCGTACAGCACGTCCTTGCCGATATATATTCGATGATTATGTGTTATTACACGACTTCTTACCAATAAAACAAATTTTGCCGAAATTACTTCGAGCTTGGACAGGACCGTTCAGGATTATGGAATTCGTTAATGATGTTATCGTTCGTATT
Source organism: Lithobius niger (assembly GCA_023313725.1). NCBI lineage: Eukaryota > Metazoa > Arthropoda > Chilopoda > Lithobiomorpha > Lithobiidae > Lithobius > Lithobius niger. Next base: position 13,503 of record JAHWFP010150631.1, on the reverse strand, counting down.
GTGCATTTTCTGGATCCACTTAAAGTCGTTCTCACACATGTGAACAATTTGAGACCTTGGTTCCTCAGAACGAATAACCAACTTGTTCCTTTTAACGGACCTACAGACTTGGAATTGTCGGAACAGCTTAACGGAACGTTAACGGAAGCTGAAATAAAGTTACAAGAATACATAGCAAAACTTTTGGAAGATCCGACGGACCATTTATAGGAGATTCATCCACCAACGTTTACGCCTTCCAAACCCGACAATGCAGCTAGCGGTTCAGAAATGAGCCCAACTAATAAACGCAAACGCGTCAAGCCAAAAGCGGCCGCGTATTTACAAAATAAATACCGTAAAATAGATTATGAACTTAATAAGCAAAGAATGCTTGGTTCTACACTTGGTTATAATACCTGTAGCAGTAAAGCCATCCCAGAAATTAGGCTGCATCGGCAATTGGAAGATGCAAGCATTGACGATGAGTAAGTCTTCGTGTATCCAACGGAGAAAAAGAAAACATGGCGTCACCGTGAAGGAGCGTTCACACGCTCTGCACGCGGGGACTCTAGTGAGTAAAATCGGAAGTACCTTTCTGAAACCAACGCATGACTGCTAGACCAGTCACCTACACAGTTTTAATTCTCACAGTGCATAACACTAACCATATTCACATCGCATAAACACATGAAAATAGCTTAAGTCTATTAGGTTTCAGGATGTAATGTAAAATAAATTTTGAGACGGAAACTCGTAGCTTGTTTTAGAAAATACTATTATTTGAAAAATAAGAGAAAACATAAAATATGTACAAATACAGAACATACGAAAAAATGTGTAAATACACAAGACGTAAATCAATTAATATTTACAACATGATAAAAGCAAATTATAAAACGTTAATGAACAAGGAAATATTTACAGGAAAAAAAAAGACATAGCAAATCACACAAAAAAAAAATAACGTAAGGTAAATAAATATTTACAAACATGTCATACGAAGATTTGCAACAAAATAATACGACAAAATAAAACTCAGAAAATACGGAAATATTGGGTTACGTAAAATAATTTTGGAAACATAAGACATGGAAAATCATAAAATGAAGACAAATACACATAACCATGTCGTAACTGCAAGTTACAGTAGAAAAGCTAAAACTATTAAATGAATAAAATTTAAGAAAATTAGAATGAAGTAATTTTGACCATAGAAATGAATTTGGAAATTGAAACCAAAAATAATTAAAGGGAAAAAAATTTAAGTCTTTACGGTAATTTACGGTTACAAACAAAAGAAAAAATATAGTTAAAATATTGATGCAAAATATGGAAAATTAAAATAAATATGTACAACAACATAAAAAGCCCAGGGAACTGGTAAGTAAATAAATGAAATAGAAATGGCAACATAAATGAAAATAATTATATCAAGATATCGAATAATAAAACATTGAACATTGAATACACATAAATAACCTGAAATAAAAAGATCAAAATTAAGTACATATAAAACATTGTACAATCACAGATTTAAGAAGTAAGTTTAATAAATTTAATATTTGGTCATGATAAAATGATGGAAAAGTGGAAATTGAAATTAAAAAAAAAACGGAAATTTAATTTAGACTACAATTTAAGATTTCATCCAGAAAGTTAAGAAATTAATAAGAAAATTTAATTTGGAAGAACTTTCAGAAATCGGTGATCATAAACACATGATTTTTCCCATAACCAATAAAATATATACAATATATACAACCCTGATGATGTTGCACTCAGGGCCGGAACGTCAAATTCAACGGCGCCACTTTTCCTTACATGGATAGCGGGCTGTCGAAACGACAACGACACTAATCGGCGTCGCTGTCGCTTACCGGGTCATCTTAAATAAAAAGATTGAATGACAAAGATTAATTTTTTTATTTATAAAATTATGAATTCATGTGAAATTGACATGTAAATTGGTTCAATGTAAGTATAACTTTCGCATACAGCGATACATGTTGTTATCTCCCACGTTCATAAGTACAATATGGAGGGAAATCACTGTTAATTTGTATACAGGATTATGATGTTCAAGCGTATAAATGATAGCTGGAACAGATTCTTTTCCCGACATAATTGTTATAAAATACATGAAATTTTGTGAGTAATCCACCCCCCTCCCCCCCGTTTACAGAAATTGATAATTGTCTGAATTAAAGTAAACAAGCAAAATATCCTATTGCATTAAACTATAGTTTTGAAACCACTATTTAGAGTTCGAACGCGAAGCGGAAAAAAAAATTTTCCTACGCGCAGAGAGCCTAACCATTTAGCGCTTAGTTCGCGCTACCGCACTCGTTGCGGATAATAGTTTCAAACAAGAAATTTTGTAAGACACATTTCTAATACTTACTGGACGGTTACCGGACTTTAAGTTACTGTTTTGCACCATCTAAACTTATAAGTACCATATAAATTAGTACGGTAAACAAGTTGTACCAAGAATTAATACCACCCCCACACCCCCCCCCCCCCCTACCAAAATTTTCAGGATTTGAAATTTTACTCACACTCTAGTTAAATTAAATAGCATGTTCTTTTTTGAAACGGAAACGGTGCCACATAAATATGTAATAGGCTATATAGGAGTCCAGTTTCATTAACTTAGTTTTGGACTACCTAGCCAAAATTAAAATTATTACACAAATAAATAAAATATCAGTCTATGGCACGGATTCCCTTTCATGAATAAGAAAAGAAAAGAGAAAAGCATTCGAGGACATTCATTTTCTTAAATCAAGAAAGAAACAAATGAAGGTCCCAGACAGATGCTACCTTAATTATTTAAAGGCATAAATTTTCAAACGTCATGATAAAACGGAAGTTGGACGAACTATGCATATTGCTATGCTACACTGTTTAAATTTTACATCCGTAAGGATATGAATTATAAAATTCAATCAAGAATTATAATAACCAATATTGCATTTCACATCCATAAGGATATGGATCATGAAACGTAAAATTGCATTTACATTTATTTTTAAAATCCAGTTCGTACAAATTCCTTCTTCCAGTGCTTAAATTGATTAACATCACGTTGTAAATGAAAAACATATTCATAGAAATTGATTTATATATATATAAAAACCATTTCATGTAAATGTAACTTACCTAAAAGGGCACAAAATGTATAAAGCCTACACCATCGTAATTGAAAATAAGCATTTTACTTCTAAGTAACTTTGTCTTACTTCTGAGAACCATTGATTTAAAACTAAAACACTTTTGGAAAAAAAAGTATTCGTCGGAAACGACGTACCTCTTTGCCCAAAAAACAATAATGTGTTTTCAAATGCACATATCGCATTAGATTTTTTTTAAGGCTCATTACAGTCAATGATTAAGCTTAAATTGCATAATATTGCGCTAGAAATTTAAATAAGCTTTTGGAAGTGTTCAAAAGGAAATATTTTGCATAAACAAATTTGGTCTTACCATTTCCACTTTCAGTTATTAAAAAAATAACATTTCATAACCATTGTATGAATGTAATTTAAAAAAAATTTAAATATGATTATCACAGGATATTATTTAAAATTAAAATTAAATGTCCATCGTGACAGACAGGGCAGTCGTTCCTACAGGGACCAGGACACTGGCACTGTTGAGTCCCGCTACCCGAAGCACCAGCATTAACTGCATTTGGGGCATCCAGATTTCGCACAGGAGCAATCCGAATCAAGTCTGGTAGCGGTGGGAGCTCTTCTAGCAAACAGTCCGGAAATAACTGCCAAATCTTCCGGCAGGTCAACGTTTGACAGTGCAGCATTCTGCAGACGAATAATTCCCTGATATTGTGCCAGAGCCCGATGGACATTTTGCTGGAGAAAGAACACATTCTCCGCATTTACTGCCCTCCAAAAGTAGGCGAAAAAGTGTTCTGTTCCTTCTGGAAACGGAGGAAATGCTATATATCTACAATGTAGACATTCCCTCGCATTAATAGGGCTTCACCCTAAATAATGCGAGCTCAGCGTTAATTGCTGAGCGCTCGCAGATTCTTCAGGTGGAGTGCCATTCACGAAAACATTTTGCCTGGGGTCTTCAATGATTAGCTCCATGAAAAATAATTGGAGGACATAGTTCATGGGGTCCTCACCCGGCAGCATCGGCGCAAACAGAATCTCTTCAGCGGTCCGATGCGGGCATTCCGTGAACAAAGCCGGAGTTCTCTCACAATATTGAAAATGGTCTATACAGACCGACAATAGAAGAATGTTGAGGGACAACATCCTCAGAAAGTTTTTCATGTACCGCGGCATGTTGTCAGCCGCGCTCCTTTTTTCCTTAGGGGTAACCTTACGTTTCTTCTGGGGAGGATCCATTGAAGACGGTAAAAGTTGGGAAGCAAATGAAAAACAAACGGTCAGGTTGAAGTACACAACTTCGTGTGCGGGTAAAATCGCCAAATTTTCTCAAGTCCAAAAGATGTGACCCAGAAATGGACATTGGCAAAACCAATGGGTGCAAAGTTCTGGCTTGACGTCACGAAAAGGGGGCTGTCTCTTTTCCTAGGGACCCAGCTAAACCCCCCCCCCTCTGCTCTTGTAGTAACCATCAGCTATTCTTTACATGGCCTCGACCAGGCTACATTTTGAGGTCAGATCAAGCCGACATGGCCTAGAGCCGTACCCCAACCCTTTCAATCCACCGACCACTTTCGTTTATTACCCACCCCCTTCCCTCAGCAAAAAGAGTGAACATGCTCAATTGCACTCATCAGCAAGTGAAAGGAACGGTCAAAGTAGGTAAAGATGGCTCACCCTTGACCATGACAACAGCTTGCTACCCACCTAGAAGCTAAAAACAGCAAACTCACTCCGTAGTGGGAAAATACAGAATTATTCTTTTAAAACAAGAAGAAAATTCTGAAACATTATTTTGTGAAATAAATAATTAATTTTTTATAATGTCACTAACAAATACAAAGTTGTGTGAATAATTGTGATATGCATTATGTAATTTGGAAAGACATGTAAATACTGCATAACTCATGTAGTCCAAAAATTCATGTATTTTCAAAAAAATTGTGCAACATACTATGAATTTGGTAAAGTGTCAGGATGGCAAATGAATGGAGAAAAGAGGCTAAATCATAGAACAGGGATTCCAACATGATCCAGGACAATGAATTAAAAGATAAGTGATCCTTAGCATTGTGGGGAAAACAAAAGTGTAAATCATACACCCCACCCCTCCTTGCCATGATACACACAGAATTAATTACCATTAATACGACAGATTAAAATATAGAATTGTCATAAGTTAATGGGGCAACGCAATTAGTTTGCTAAGTTGAAATAGTTCAAAATGGAAATAATTGCTGTTACTTGTAGTAAAGCATTCTAATTTGAACCAAAACGGAGTAGTTCAAAATGAAACAAAGTTGCTGTTACTTGTAGTAAGGCACACTAAATTGAGAAAATTGCTGTTATTTGTAGTAAGGCATGCTAACTTGAACCAAAACAGAGTAGTTCAAAATGAGAAAACAAAAACAAAAATGCTGTTACTTGTAGTAAGGCACGCTTAACGTAAAACTATATAAAATAATTCACAATATGAATTCAAATTGATACAGGGTGAGGTACGCTTAAGACTCGGAACGTCAAACGTAGTTCAAGTCAGTGGTAACACAAAGTTAAAGTACCTCACACTTAAGTTCCCATGGAATCAATTACACAGGTATACTCAGGTTGTAGTGAACACCTCGAAAGATCTACCACATGCTGGAAATCATTTTTCCCGGTTGGTAACAACTGCATGTGATCCTTTGGGTTGTAAGTGCACACTTATAACCTATCGAATCGATAATGGAGTCTGGCCAACTCGTATTATCATGATTCGTTCGGGGTAACTCGGTAACGTAGTTACATTGGCACTCAGTGACTGGTTGGAAGTCGGACGATCAAAATTCGTCCCCTTAATGGAAAAAAAAACAACAACAAAAAACGACTTCCGGTGCTAGTCACCACAAAAAGTGATGCAACATCACTCTGAACTGATATTCAAAATTAATGATTGCAGACCGAATAATACCTCTGCATATTCTAAGGTAAAGCGCAGTAAGAGCACCCCGATACTGCAAATAATGTCTATGACAGCAGGTTTATTAGGAACTCTGCGGATCAGATTTGTAATTGGCAGCATTGAGAAAAAAAATGATGTATAAACGCTGCATAGAAATCATTCGATTTTAAAATTAATTGTGTTTTCTGAAATTACTAGAATTTCAGAGTCTGGGTATACCTATGTTTCGGCTGCTTACGTTCAGGAGAGCCGATGATATAGCATAGGCTGCAAAACAGCTTCTTTGCCATGCAAAAAAGATCGTTACAGGCAAACAGCCTTACAGACAAATCACTGTATAACATTCACTTTAGTGACGACCACGAGTCACTAGAGCCTCGCAAAAACATTAGGCTCGGGGATTGTGAAAATCACATCCTGTAGTATAACATATTTATTGTGCGGAAACACAATAATTCGTAAAATATCATGTTTGTTGGCGGAAACTTAACTGGTAGTTTCGACTTGAACATGATAGTCAAAATGGGTTAACACACATATACAATAACAAGGTTTCTTAAAAGCTACGATAGACGGCTTTCTGTGATTGGTCAGTCTGAACTGTCGCGTAGTAGTCAAAAGGGAAAACAGATAAACACGAATACAATTGTTTCTTA
>JAHWFP010150628.1:0-13866 GCA_023313725.1 Lithobius niger | reverse complement strand
CCACCCCCCAAAAAAAAATAATAAAGGTAACGAAGCCTATTTGGCACACAGATACATTTTTCCAAAAGGGCGTGTTTCTAAACTAGAGGGAAGAGTGAGATGGATTCGTCTTAGCCACGCTCTACAACGTCATCAAAACCGATCAGTTTAAAAACAGCTTTGCCCTACTTGTGGTTCTCAATATTAGAAAAATTAGCAATAATCGCTGCCAAATCTATTTTCAGCGAGAGAAATGTTATTAAGAATATAATACAAATGCTTATTACTCTTTATTTAATTGGATTTTGATTCTAAATTTTGACATTTTCCATATCTCACTTCCTATAGTTTAGAAACACGACCATCTCAGCTACTACTGGGAGATGGCAGCCATGTTGGATCAGCAAATGAGTGAGAAAAAAATCTGCCTCACTTTCCCCAGCAACATCTCGGCTCCATGACGTCACGCTTACGTAAAGTGGGAGGAGTTTGGATCAGTCGCCTCGAGTTAAGAAACAGTTTTTCTCACTCCCCTCAGACTTCCCTCTAGTTTAGAAACAGCACCATATCAACATCCTCAACTAACCAGAGTTAACACAATTTGTGGTCTTAGAATAGCAAAAGCTATAAACTAGAAACGTTTTTAAATTTTATTTAAATTACAATTTACTATAGACGTTATATTGTACAATGACATTTGAAACAGGCAAATAGCCACCATGCGAGTCTCATATCTCAGCCAGTTGTCACACCTGAAACCTGCACACAGATAGCCGGACGGATAAAAAGAACATAGTTTTATACAGGGTGGTCTAAAAGTCTGGTCACACGCAAAAAACTGCCGATATAATTGTCCTCCGTTAATTCTGAAGACATATTCGTTATGTACAAGTCAGTTATGGGGAAGCCAATGAAGATATTTTCAATGACCTTGAAAACAGCATTCAAGGTCATCAGCATTCTATTTTCCAAATGGCGCAAGATACACCACTAAAATTAATTACAAAGTTGTACGCGAGAGTCAAACATGACAAACTGCGAAAACAGATTGGAAATCGGAGCATAATTGCAATAGTTATGAGGAAAACAATATAGCAACCAAGTCTTCCCTAAACGTTTTAACTGCCATGCATGCCAAGCTTCACTGCATGGTAGTTATAACGTTCAGGGAAGACTTTGTTGCTATTTTGTTTTCCTCATAACTATTGAAATTATGCTTCGATTTTCAATCTGTTTTCGCAGTTTGTCACGTTTAACGCTCGCGTACAACTTTGTAATTCACTTTTGTGCTCGATCTTGCGCCATTTGGAAAATAGAATGCTGATGACCTTGAAGGCTGTTTTCAAGGTCATTGAAAATATCTTCATTGGTTTCCCCATACCTGACTTACATTACAAATATCTCTTCAGAATTAACGGAGGACCATTATATTGGCAGTTATTTGCGTGTGACCAGATTTTTAGACCACCCTGTATAGATTGCCTGCACGATCTTTATAAACTTATATTAACGAACGAGAAACTAGATGTAAATTGTGATTAGAAGCACGTGACAAATAGGTGGCACCACTTCTAAACAGGTTTGTAAGGGTACAACAACAAAAATCTCTTAAACTTTCATTCTTTCCTCACAAAGAGCAGTATTTTTGCGTTGTTTGTGGGACTTATTAATGGATTTCAAAATTACGTGTTTATGAAGGATTCCTTTTACGGGTGCAATTTTTCCTTTAAAGGAACGTTTACCCACGTTAGGGCGCGTCTATCAACGTAATTCTCGCTCGCCGAACGCTATGCCTAGTCAACCGTTATTTAGTTACCATTAGTTTCCGAGTTCCTACTAAATAAATGCGATAATACACAACAAATTAAATTTATTTATTTTTTTTATTTATTTATTTGAGCGTACAGGCCTATATCACCAAGTACTCAGTCTAGCCTACTTAAAAACTAAAACCAAATGCCACCAGTACAAGAAGCAACTTACAAATCACCAAAAAAAACCAGCAAGCACCCTGGACCCTATGCACGAGATACCGGGAACAAGAGAGACTCCTGAAACTCTAGGTGAGCCGTTGTGTTGCCTTACAAAACCCCAAGGTCCTGCGCAGGGGGCCTATACCTAACACCGAGTGTGGGGAGACGCCGAGGGCTACGCGAACCGGGTCGACCCCTACATTATGGGCAAAGCGCCGCTGAGCAGCCCAAAGAGCAGCACAAATTAAATGTATTATATATAACAATACGAATAAATAACAAAGTGTAACACTGATTTTAAACATTGCTACAACATTGTTATTTCACGCTATTTCCAAAATGTGCTATTCTCGTGCAACGAACAAGTTTCAGTGTGGTGATCAGACCACGGTAGAATAAATAGAACGAGAGTTCAAAATCTAACATGGCGTGCATTTCGGGGTTATCGAACCGAAAACAAACTATCGAATTTTGGCATTCAGAAATCAGTCCGTTGTCTTGTATACTGCAGTACAAATTGTTTTCTTGTTGTTATAAGTCGACGCTGTCATGCTGCACACATCGTACGTCGTGTCGCGACGCTCGTGAGAAGATATGCGTCTGCGTCGTTGCCATGGTTACTACGTATAACAACTCGAAAGCCACATACTCCGGTAAAGACGAGAAGCAGCCATCAGATTTAATATTAATCATGTAAACCCGTTCTAACTCTCTCAGCACGCAACGCTCTTAGCTAGAAGGTGGCTGACCACCAATTGGGAAGGCGAAAGTAACGTTGCCATGGTAACATCCAATGTAATAAACGTAGCTAAATACGACGTTGTTTCGTCAAATAAAATGTAACAGTGTTGCGACCGGGTTACCGGTTCAAATGGATCATTGAATAATATTTTCAGCCAGGTCATCTGGGTTATCGAGTCAAATTTTCAGCCGGGTCACCAGGCCATCTGGGTCATTGATCAAATTTTCAGCCGGATCATCAGGTCATTCCGGTCATCGAGTCAAACTTTCAGCCATGTCGTCAGGGCGTCCAGGTCATTGAGTCAAATTTTCAACTTGGCTGTCTGTTTCATCGAGTCAAATTTTCATCTAGGTCATCACGTCATCTGGCTCATCGTGTCAAATTTTCAGCCGGGTCATGGGGTCATTCGGGTCATAGTCAAATTTCCATCCGTGTCATCAAGTCGCATTCAGTTTGGTCTTGGGTTATTCGGGTCATAAGAGTCAAATTGTCAGCTGGGTCATCCGTTTCATCCAGTCATATTTTCTGCTGGGTCATCTGGTCATCCGGATAATCGAAACAAATTTTCAGCTGGTCAATCGGATCATCCAGATCATTCAGTCATATTTTCGGCAGGGACATCGAGTCAAACTTTGGTCATACTGATCAATGAATCAAAGGGTCATCTGGAGCCTGTCGTCATGAAATCGTTTTCAACACAGTTTGCGGCTGCATCACAACACGGGATGGTGTAAGAAAGACGTCAAAATCGATCGATAAATGCAACACCAAACGTATATTGCAGCAATTTTCACCTTGCGCGTCCTTAAGTAACGCGTCCATTTCCAGGAATCAGGATACCTTGTCTGATCCAGTCTGGCTTCCCTGCATGAGCCAACGAATAGCTTGGCCTTCAAACCAGTTATGCCTAAACCTCCACAGCTAAAATAGAAAAAAAAAACTTTTAAAAATGCTGTAAAACCAACCAACTACGGCATCAATCGAGACCATTTTTTTCATTCGTAAAGCTTGATGAATTAATTATAAAAAAATTCATTTTGTTTACACTGCATTGAAAATTCAAGATATTTTCACCCAAACCACTAAACATGCTGGAACCACACAGCGGATGTTCTATCCAAGGAATCCTTTCAGATTTTTGTGCGCATATATACCCTAAACGAAAAAATAAGGTGACAATTTTTTTCTAATTTTGTTTCGGTCCTGGTATTCCTATGGTCCAAGAGCCACCAGTGCTCTGAAAGCTGGTGACGTCGTTTTCGCATCAAATTTTATTCTGTCTGTTTAGGGTTTTATTCTGGAGGAATATGCGCATAAACACGCATTGTATGTTTTCTAATGATGTAGATAGGCTAGTTAATCGCTTACGGCAAGCGAGAAAGTGTTATTGCGCCTAAACGTGTCCTATCATCTACCAAATACCACCTCCCGAGCACGAAAAAAGTCGACGAGGCTGAATGTAAGCGATGCTAACTAGGGAATTCACGCGGAAGGAACATGACTCATGTTTCATTCATAGACTTAAATCCACAGGAAGGCAACACGATAGAGAGAGAGAGGTAAAAAAAGTGTGAGAGGTACAGTCACGACAGTTAAGTGCGGAATGATGACAATGACGAAGAACGCACTCTTGCCCGTTCGAGCCAACCCACAAACCCCCACGTAAAAAAAAAACACAACTAATGCGATTAATGAAAAGTAGTCTTCGTTACAGCAACCGACAGACTGAAAGCCGAAATCAGACGGAATCTGATAAATTAGACAATCTTCTTATCGAATTACTTAAATCCTGTCGTCGACATCATTGCGCCGTGCTTGTTTTCATGATTGAAAGTGAGATATCGAATTAGCTTTTGAAGCTAAGAAAAGGTAGAGCGCTGTAGCAACGAGGTGAAATTAATGAAACTAACGAACGCTCCAGATAAAAGTTATAGCGATAAAAAGAGGGGGGAAAAAAGTAGAAAACAAATAAAAACAAATAAAATAATTTTGCGGTTAATACAGTACGCCATTGCTGTTTTCGAAAAGGGTATGCACGCTAGATGGAAAAGCTGGAAGAGTCTGGAATTTCGTTAAGGCCCTTTTCCAAGCCTTGAAAAGAATGGAATTCTGACAGATTGCCACTACCAGGATGAAAAAAACACCTAGAATTTTCTCACTTCCGGTTTTCAGAAATTCAAACAGGGTAATATTACCAAAAAAAAAAAAATTTCATCACAAAATTACGGTGAAAAGCATTCGTTCTTATCAAAAGGTAAGCGGGCATTTCGCAGTTGAAAAAAGTTGCAGGGCCTACGCCAGTTTTCTCTTTCATGTATGTAACAATATATTTTGTTCCACGATTTCGACTTTTTTGGTTGTGGCACGGGAAAATACAATTATAAAATTAATTTTGTTTTTAGAAATTGGAAACTTTTTTTATCGCCCCATTATGACTCTCTCAACCCATAAAATACATGGAGACTCTGCCTGAAAAACAACATGAAAAATGTAACTTTGAGACTGGAAAAACCTGGAGTAGGCATGAAATTTGACTTGCATCAGAAGGCACAAACCCAGTTCGAAACATAAAAAAAAAACATTGGCGTCAACCAAATTTATAGTTACTTGTTATGCTCTCTGTAAAGATGAGTTTAAATTATTTCATTTACTTTGAATGTACTAGTGTATATTTTTTTCCCCAAAATATTCATATGCCACCTTCATCTTGACCTTGCCAAAGATATTTGGATTGTGTTCATTAATTACCTTCGAGGCTGAGTCCAACGTATCCTTGTTAAAAAAAAAAAGTGTGAATAACGTTTATTTTCCAAGGTAAAGGCAACACTTACTACAAGGAGCCACATGAGAGAGGAGTTTCCAAAATAATTCTACCCCCGTGTTCCACTTCCACCATTCGTTTTGAGTCGCAGTGTTCGTACACGGCCTTGAATTCTTTGAAAGCCTTAAATTTAAAAACCGAATATTCAAGGCTTGAAAAACCTTGAAATTTGGAGTTTTTGTTGTTGGAGCCTAGCTTGAAAAGGCCTTGAATTTCGTGAACGTTAATGGAAAATTTGGTATAAAATGTTAAATAAATAAATACAAATGGTTCATCAGCAAAATCCATTTCTTATATGAACCGTGCTCCCTTCGATTAGACTGGAAACAGAAAGCGAGAGGTGCAGTGTAGTGCAGGCAATGTGCCTTATAAGGGGCAGCTGTACAAATGGTGCTTCATGTCACTTGCTATATTTCTCCTGCTGCTTTGTTAATTGGCGAGAGAGAGAGGACGGACGTAACTGTTCACGCAAAAAGTCGAAAGAACCTCTTTTACGAAAATGTTCAGCTCAACTAAACAATTTGGTAAAAGCGTTTCTGGGACTTTCTGTTTTTATAATACAACAGGAAACGCGAACCAGTCAGCGTTTAAAAGAATTGTTTACTTTTTTTTTTTTACGACGGATTAGCTTCCTACTGTAAATGTTATGTAAAATGCGGAACATGAAAAGTAATTTCGTTAACTGACTGTGTAAAGCGCCTTGAAATTCACTGTAACCTTCCCTTAAAAAGCCTGAAAAAGGCCTTGACAATGGTTTCGTCTGTTATATACGAACGATATTACATTTCGGAAAACGTACGTAAAAATTACGCGGTATAGGATTTTTCGTAAAAATATATGTGAAAAACACCGCTCGTGCCGCGATCAGTCCAAGTGAACCAGCAATCGCTATTAAACTAAACTAGCTTGAAAAGAGTAAAGAGTTTTGGTTCTTCAAACCAAGGCCCACTGAATAGAAATTGCGAGTTTCACCTCCTGATTCCAGGCCATTTCTCACACGGGCTATAGTGGTCAAGCCCTGCTAGGTATAGCATTGCCTTAAACCATGCGCAATGGCTGTTTGCCGTGACGTCACCATGAGTTAGCCAATGACTAACGAGAAGAACGGCTGTTTGGCCGTCTGATTGGACTAGCCCAGTCACGTGATATGCACGTCACAGCAAACAGCCATGGCGTGTGGTATAGTGAATAAATATTCTGGCGTTTTGAATGACCTGCCCAGGAAGTGATACCCGAAACTTCTATCCCAGTTGGCCTTGTGATAAGTGCTGGAATAAGAAGGGAGAGTTACAACATCCTACAGAGCTTGCTAAAAAAAATTAAAAAAAACATTAACAACTCAACGCGTTGCGGTTAATTGAACTTTAGAAATTAACTATTTTTTGACCTTGTGCCATGCCTTTTACTAATTTGTAGATTAGGGAAATATACATACATTCAGCGTTATCACTGTGCCTTAATTCTAACTTAAATTCATGGTTCGTAATGTCATCATTTGGTTCAATACAAATTACAAAAGGAATGAGGAATCAGGGGTGCCCACCCCCCCCCCACCCAAAAAAATATAAGGAGTTCCCCCAAATTTTTGTATCCCTCTTATCTTCCAACTTTAGAAAAAAGTTGTACATTTCATAGCATGATTATTTTGGCGCGAACTAGTAATGTTATGAAACATACCGTTTTTTTTTTTTAATTTGAAAGGCGGGGTGAGGAGGGGAGAATTGATGAATATAAAAATATGAATAAGTATTATTGACACGCTGTTGACCAGCAAGCAATTATAATTATATCTATTCAGTGTATCATGTCGGAAGTTTATTTTAATTGTTAAACTTTATTTTGACTTTTAAATTTCAGTCAAAATTGAAAATTGTTGAAGTCGACTGGGATTTTAACTTGTTGGGTTGCTGCAGACGAGCTTCTGTATCGTTCGTTTTGTGATGATGGTATTGATAATGATACCAACTTCTCGTTTTTGCGACTGGCTGGCCTATATTAGGCTGGGGGAACTTTACTCCCCCCCCCCTCCATTCCAGCCAATAACAAGGCCAACCAGTCATAAAAACTTTTGGGGGGGGAGGGAACTATGTCCCCCCCCCAAAAAAATAGTCGTAAAAACAATAGCCTAGTCAGTCGTACATTTCTTTGTCGGGGGGGGGGTTCGTCTGCCCCCCCCCCCCCCCCCAAAAATCGAGGGGAAAACGGGTATTTCCCCATAATCCCCCCCCCCCCTCCCCGTGGGCACCACTGTTAGGAATTATTTAGTTTATCAGCAAAGAACAGCAAAGAACAAAGAACAAAAAAAAACAAAAAAACAACTATAACCTCAAAACAGTCAGGGACAAATCGGCCCGATTCTCGACCAAACTTGACAACTGCAATCGTTAGTTTCGCTGAACAATGCAGTACGTGAGAACACAGTGAAACTAGTGATAAAAAAAAACCCTCCTGAAAGGAGTTGGAGAACCACAAGTACAACAAAATGCAAATTAGATTTAATTTTTGGGAATTATTTTTTCCCTTGTTCACAATAAAATTTAATTAAAAACGATTAAAAACACATGATTTTGTGTGGAGACCGCCAGTCAGTCCTCCATATTGGATTGCACAAAGTGTCCCACACGAAACGAATTAAATGAACTACAAAACAAAAAATGCGATATCTATCCAAAGCAAAGGTTATTAAGGATTCTCGCCAAGTTTTCGTGGTTTGAGGCAGTATTATCAAACGCCAAATTAATGCCAACGACTAACACCAACCGTTAATACTTAAAAATTGCTCAGTAATCAATTTCCAAATTTTTCATTTACCTTCGAACTCATTGGTGCTGACATTTACTACATGGCGCATTCAAACGGCAAAAACGTGTCGAGAATCTTTACCAAGTATTGTTTTGCACGTAGTTTTACCCAAACTGATTACACTAACACTAGACTTGTGTTAAAACGAACCACGATTTACCACGGCAAGGGCACACCACTAATTAATGTTGGCTTAAGTCGTACTCTACGACACACGTGGCGGTATGACTGGAAACATGCAAAATCAAATTGCAGGCACCACTACTTTTTGCTAAGAGCGGGTAGAATTTAGAACACTGCCGCAGACATTGGAGGACGCCCCGTCTGTTAACTCATTTCGACGCGGGCTTAAGGTGTATCTTGGTGCTAGTGCTTCTTATTACTGTTAGTCTTTGGCTTTAAAGCCTAATTTTTATAACAATTGCTTCTTTTTGCAAACATTGCTTATCCTCCTTACTTGGGAGGTATCTAATAGATACCTTACGGCACCTTATACTCTATCTCTTTCTATTATACTGAGAATAAATTTATTATTATATTATCTATATGTATAAAACGCTTAGGTTGGGCAAGCAAATTCATCATCGTGAATTATGCACTACAATGAAAGAGGGCGAGCGACCGACAGTGCCAAACAAACGGGTGTGGCCTGTAACAATCAGTAACAATAGAAATATTGCTTTAATACTGCTACCTCTTAGAGCAGACTTGGAAGAGTTTCAAAGTTGGTTCAGTAACAATCACTGAATGCACGACCGTTGTTGGATTTATTGCCCTTGGTATCAGAACGGAGAAACGGGCAATTGAGCGTCCTCCATTGAAAAAAGACATTTACTTCCAGAAAACACAAATCAGTAGGGGTTAAAATGGAGGAGGAGCAGGGATGGGGATATTCCGACTACTCGATAAGGGAATCCGGGTCGGGACGGAGGAGGCGATGCGGGACGAGAAAGTGGTTATGGGGGGGAGGGGGGGGGGAATCACACCATACAACTGGGTAGGTCGCAGGGGAGTTCGGAGGAGGAGGCAAGGGGGCAGTCGGCACACTTTTTATTCCATTTTGCCCACTACAGTATTTCGCTCAGGTATGCGGGAACCGGCTAGACCGGCGTATGTTACGCCGGGGATACAGCTAGTTATTATTAAAAGAGCTTTCCAATACATACAAGTGTTTCCATTAGCTACATCACTTTTTATGCAAATCCCGACTGAGGGTGAATTTTGACCAACTCTACTTTACCATTCCCTTGACCGTGGCCCAAAAACCTGGTTCACATTTTGTTTTTACTCTCGCTTTTTTTTTAAGCAAAACTACGACTTGTCAGAAATTTGATCCTCAGAAATTCCCTCCGGGTAGAAAACATGCAAGGGTTTCATCCCTGACGGGTTCGTATCTTTTTTTTTTCGTTCGGTTGTCCCAACGGCTACACCCGATCCGCTGCGGGGCCACGGGTAGCTATAACCTTAATTTCCCAGCACGTGCAACACGTTTTAATCCCATCCTGACAGCCAGGTGTCACTGTGTTGTGTCAGCACCCGGGGTTTGCAAACTCGGGTTGACAGCTTTCGTGAAATCCTCTTTGTGTGTTGCAAACATGTGAAATATTAAATTTCATGAATTTGGTACGGTAGTCTGAGAAAAACTCCTAAAGAGTGGTTTAGCCATAGTAGTAAAAGTTGAGGGGGAGAAGTGTAAAGAAAATTAGTACTAATACTCTTTTTATTCTTATTTAGTTCATTGTGAGGAAAATTAAGCGTAATTATGTCTAATAAATACACTCCACAAATACAGTTGCTATCTGGGTAGTAAATTTTTCAATTCATTTAATTCATTCAATAAGTGGCTATTAGATCAAAACTCTACGAGCTTAGCGATGCTGTTTAGCATTATGGCAATAAACAAGGTTTCTTATTTGGTTGCGTTGTTTTCTAGCACTCGTACATTTTTTCCACTTTTTTCTTATTAATTTGTTCTTAATCATGCTTTGTTTGATTTGGAAACCCTGTTTTTCGCATTAATTTTTGTTTTTATGGTGTATGACCTTTTCGCCAATTACCGTTTCACCGAATTTTAATCACCGTCATAATTTTCGGCGAAACGGGAATTCTCCTTTCGCTGAATCTCGTTTCACCGAATAATTTTTTTTTAATTACATGGCTCGCACGGTACCGCGCTCGTTGCGGCTAAACGTATAACATCATAAACCGCAACTCATCACAAACTCCTTCCAATTAGGCATGCACCTTTACTTTCTCCAACGTCAAATTGAAAAAAAAAATTGATTCGGCGAAACAGGATTCGGCGAAACGGGAATTCCCCTTTCGCCGAATTTTCTTTACAGATTAATATTCGGTGAAATAGAAAAATTTTCGGCGAAACGGAAACTACCGAAACGGGATTCGGCGAAACGGGTATACAGTTTTGATTCCTATTGTTTTTAAGAAAATGTCTTTATTTTTTTGTGTGCGACCCATATCCACACGCAGGCATCTAATCTTGTGGTGTCAGGTTCGTCTTTTACCAGTTATTTTCTTGTAAACTGTACTGAAATAAACTCAACTTTCATATACACAAATCGCCGTAAATTATATAAAGAAAAGAGGGAAACAAGCCAAACAGCGAACCTCGAAAAAACGTTGTGCAGTAAGCCTATATGCGCTTCCGTTTCACCAGAGTGGCATTACCTAGTTCACTGACATAACGACTGCACTGTGGCGTGCTCTGAAAGTCGTAGGTTGATGCTGAACAGCTGAACAACATCAAGGAACGCGGTAGCGGTCCTTATGTAAACCTCAGCATGAACTTCCATGTTAAACGTCAAACTTTGAACGCCTATAGTTTCGCCCAAAATTGACATAGACCAACGAAATTCGGTATTTGGAGACGTGTCGTAACTATTTCACCGCATTACAAATTTTAATGACAACAATCAAACCGTTCGTCGTCCACAGCATGGCCATTTCTTGTTGTTGTTGTTGTTGTTGTTGTTGTTGGGACTCTTTGCCCTCACCTGGAGACCGAACCACTGAACCGATTTTCAAGTTCTATAGCTTAAAACGTAGGTCTGGACAAGGTCTAGGGCCTTTCGCAGGCTATTTTAACGTAACTACAATATTCTTGACACGGAAAGCCAAATGGGCTAAAACTTTTGCTCCCACCTAGAGATCGAACCAATGAACCGATTTTCAATTTGTATAGCTTAAAATGTAGGTATTAACACCGACCAGGGCCTTTTGAACCCGATTTTGATGTGACTGCAGTATACTCGTGCAGTATAATTATTATTGCAGAGCACTGGGCAGAAATCAGTAATGTTGCTGTTGGGACTCTTTGTACTCACCTGGAGATCGAACCACTGAACCGATTTTCAAGTTCTATAGCTTAAAACGTAGATGTGGACAAGGCCTAGGGCCTTTCGCATGCTATTTAATGTAACTACAATATTCTTGATACGGAAAGCCAAATGGGCTAGCAATTTTGCTCTTGCCAAGAGATCGAACCAATGAACCGATTTTCAAGT
Source organism: Lithobius niger (assembly GCA_023313725.1). Classification (NCBI taxonomy): domain Eukaryota; kingdom Metazoa; phylum Arthropoda; class Chilopoda; order Lithobiomorpha; family Lithobiidae; genus Lithobius; species Lithobius niger. The sequence goes on along the minus strand of JAHWFP010150628.1, from coordinate 2,028 downwards.
TCTATAGCTTAAAACGTAAGTATGGACAAGGCCTAGGGTATTTCGCATGCTATTTTAATGTAACTACAATATTCTTGATACGGAAAGCCAAATGGGCTAGCAATTTTGCTCTTGCCAAGAGATCGAACCAATGAACCGATTTTCAAGTTCTATAGCTTAAAACGTAAGTATGGACAAGGCCTAGGGCCTTTCGCATGCTATTTAATGTAACTACAATATTCTTGACACGGAAAGCCAAATGGGTTAGAACATTTGCTCTCACCTATAATCCGTACGCGATTTGTAAACTGGGCGTGGCTTAAAAAAAATATCGATTGTCCACTCCAGTACAACACCACGACTAGCATCATGGGTAAAAAAACCGCCAGTACAGCAGTTACAAAATGGCGTCTATTAACACATCGTCAATCGGGAAAAGAGATAAAACAGCCAACTAGGGAAATTATTTGGAATGTCTATTTGTTATCTGCAAAGCAAGGAGCGTCCTAAGAAACGTCAAATGCAACAAAGGTTTCTTTCAGTTGTGTTAAACAAATAGTTAACGAAGGCGCGCAACTACTCGCCGAAACAAGTGTCACTCCAGCCGCAGCAGACGCTACAGTTCCGCGGTTCATAACGGCAGCGTAATAACGGCCAAAGGCGCCAACGGTAACAAGCTTGGACGACTTTCAACTGTCAGCCGCTCGAACAGCAATAACTGAAATTCACCGAGAAGGTAATTATCCAAATCGTGATAATGTTTTGGCTAAGTTTTCAAATCGAAGATTGGATTGATGGGAGAATTTCCGTGGCATTTAACCATCAAAAAGAAACTTGGGATGAAATACGGAAAATGCAACAACAGAAATTTTAAATAAAAGCGTCCAGAAATTGTTGTCCAGCGTCGCCGATTTTTACGTCAGGTAAGATATTTAAGAAGTAATCCGTCTCATTTACAGTATTTATTTATTTGGATAAAACTTGAGTGAATGAGCGTCACGGGCGCGAACGCCAATGGCAGCTAAAGAAAAGGCGCACCGGACTTACAGCTGACAGCGCAAATGACGGCTTGGTTGGTCGCCTTTTATTCCGATCGGAAAGGGCCGAAGACTCATTTTGCTACACACCGGCAGCCAGGATGGTTTTGTTAAAGATGGCATGCTTCTTTTCTGAACTGGATTTTTTCCCCACTTTCCGCAACCCCCTAGCTTGGCTGTGAACAAACAGCTCTTCTCAGAGCTATAGGTTGTTTTCACAACGACCAAAAATGAAAAGATCTGAAATTTGTACTGTTTCACAAATAAATTGTTACAACATTCACAGTAGAACACACTTCCTTCCTTAACTTTTTTTTTAGTAGCTCCACAATGAATTAAAACTTAAAACCTACGTGTTATTTTATATTTATTACCATCTGACCCAAAATACAAGAAGGGGGGGGGGGGGGGGGGAAAAAAAAACCAAAAAGGCAGTGGGGAATATTTTAAAGAAAATAGTAAATAAATACATTTTCCCAAAGATTTTATGCCCCACGGCACCGTATTAGAGTGAGGGGGAGGGGGAGTCCTTTAACTCCACCATCCTTATTTACTCCACAGCTGAAAGGGCCTGAGTCGGAAATTATGACAGTTATTAAGGTTAAAATGAGATTCGGCAAGAAAAAAAAGTATTTTCTCTTTTTTGAATTCAGCCTGTAATATATCTTATAAGGCCCCCCCCCCCAAATATTTTTTATTTGTCTTCGATTCCCCCCGATTCCCTATTGCTGGAGAATGGGTGTAATAAAAATTTTTTTTTAAAGTCGACATTAAAAAAATTGGCATCAAATAACAAAACCATGATCGCGCACAGACAAGCCTTGGTGCGGTCTATAGATAGCCACAAGGCACACCGACTCCGGGTAAAATGTACGCTACAATCAAGCTGCTCGCGAGCCACGCCCAGTTTACAAATCGCGTACGGAGTATAGAGATCGAAGCAATGAACCAATTTTCAATTTGTGTAGCTTAAAATGTAGGTATTAACACCGACCAGGGCCTTTTGAACCCG
>JAHWFP010150627.1:0-20745 GCA_023313725.1 Lithobius niger | reverse complement strand
TTGAAAATTATCATTAATAAGAGCAGTCCAGAGCTGTTGTACAAAAAAGATGTGGTGATGGGGGAAAAAAGGGAGGGTGGGGGGGAGGGAGTTGTTTGCACACTAAGCAACAAGTTCCAGCTATTTTTTTTGTATGGTGACTGACCATAGTGTTTGGGCAATGTGTGTGTTTTATTGGCTGGCCTTTATTATGTGCTTTGATAACGGGATTACAGATTGCTTGCGTGGGGGGGGGGGGGGGGGGTCAAAAATGTTTAAATAAAACTTAGCCTTTTGGACTAGAATATCAAACTGCCTGAGCGGTAATTGCTTTCTCGACCTTCGAGTCCAAAAACCAAAGCCCTACCGCTAAGCAATAACGACACAGTTTTTTTTTTTAAAGGAAACCGCCATAGGCTACATTTTACGTATAAGCCAACAGAAACTGAAAAAAAAATGGCCATGTTAGTATGGCTAAGGTCTTTTGTCTCGAATGTCACGAGTCCCAATTACTTCTCAGGAAGTCCGACGTTTAAGGTTAAAAGGCAGCAAAATAGGTTTGCATCTGTTTTTATTTATCGCTAATCGAACGATTTGACTTTCTGTCCTGTTTAAAATGGGTGACTCGATTGCATCTCTCATTGTATGTAGAAATTTACGTCAGTCGCTTCCCTTTCCCCCCTCCCCCCGAGACACTGCATGATGTTAAGACATGATGTGAATTGTGCAGTGATGAGAAAGAGACAGCTTTTGCAGAAGAGCTGTCTCTTTCTCATCACTGCACAATTCACTGTACCATTTTCAGTTATTGAAAACTGTACCATATCACACAAACTAAGAGCAAAGCATATGTAAGTCTTCCGACACTAAATTGGAACAATGAATATTACAGTGACATTAATATAAAAAAAAAACATTCCCTGGCCAAACCCAACCTAGTAAAGGCTTAAAACTTGCATTCGCAAACAATACACGTCGAGAAAGTTTTTTTTTTTTAATATTAAGCATTTTAATTTTAAGCCCTTGACTATGTTGGGTGGTGGGAGAGGAAATTTTTCCTATTAAAGCCACTTTTTTTTAATTCAGTTTCTGATGACATCCAGAGCTCTGCTCTTTATTGTATTTGACATGTAAAGACATGTCAAGACTAGCAATGAGAAAATTTCAGATTTGAAGATTGACCACATTTCCAACATGTTTAGATTTTGTTTCCCTCTTCTTTCCTAGGATAGATCAGCATTCTGTACTGACTCTTTAACGTGCGCGCGTTTTTAAAATGTGGCGAACTGAATTTGATTTGATGTACCTTTCATTTTGTGAGTGGGGTTTTTCTGAAGAACCATTTTACGAAAAACCATGTTCAGAACTATCTTTTTAGTATTGCTCATCACCAAGAATTTAAAAATAGCTTGTGAAGTTCTGGTTGTGGCAAGGTGCATATGTTTACGCTTCAATGACGTTGAATTACCATTGTAAATGCTGGCTGCCAGTTTTCACAATCTTCTCTACTGTTCCAAAATTAGCAACACAAGGTCTCATTTGCTGTGTATGTAATTTAATAGCATAGTTCTTGCCTACATTTATAGTGCATGCACAAATTTTGTAAAGTGTGCTGTATGTAAAGTAGTCAGTGAAGCCAACTACTTACGCCGTCAATATCCTACGCTACTCTTTGCTAGGAACCGAAAGTACACTGCAGTGCTGCAGCTGTTGTTGTGTTGCCATTGCAATGACCTGGAAAAGGGGAGGGGGGTGTATTCTGGAACTCTCCTTAAAAGAAGACTAAGGTGCACAAAAATTGTTGTAACCTTTACACGGAATCATGACCACGTTTAGCTCGTAGTGAGTGCTGTAAAACAATTTGGGTATACTGGTGCTACAGGAGCTTTCCTTTAAATTACTGGCAAATTCTTGGGAGAGTTTCAAGATACTTCCTTATGCTTTGACTGTTGACAAAAAAGCTTTGAAACACATTGACTGTTTGCATAATGCTTAATGCCCCAAATAGCATCAAAATGCGTAAATTTTAGTCGTGTGTTTAATAAGCCCCCCTTCCTCAAATCACCCATTAACACATTGACTGTTCGCGTAATGCTTAATTTTACCCCAAAAGCATCAAAATGCTTAAATTTTAGGCTGTGTTCAAATTTACCCAGTTAAAGGGGCTCACATAGTTTCAGCCTTCATTCCCAACGTTCTGCTTCCTTGCAAGTGCCACGATAGGCTAAGAATACTTGAAATTTTTTGCCACTGCGATAGGACTTGCCATCTGATGGCCTTCACTGCTTAAGAGTTGCGATTATGACATTTGCACTTAATAGTGGGCAGCCAGGAATTACATCATCTGGTTGTAAAACATTTTAACAAATTCCTAATCTATTGTGGTGCTTACGTAAGCATTGCTGGGGATGTAGCTACATTATTGTTGTACCATACGTGTTTCATGTGCTTCCAACACTCCTATTATTGTCAAATGGGTGGCCCAGAAGTTGCTGCCCTTTTAAGTTTGCTGTTATCAAGAATGAAATCTTGCCGTCATGTAAATTCATAGGTGCTTGTAGTTTTTACTTTCTTTTTTTTTTTCATTTATAGTATGTTTGATATGGGAGGTGAATATTATTGCTACGCTTCCGACATTTCTTGTTCCTACCCTGTAAATGGGAAATTTACAGCTGATCAGCGAGCTATTTACGAAGCTGTACTCAAGGCAAACCGAACGGTGCTTAGCTGCATGAAACCTGGTGAGATTATGTTAAGCTGTTTAGATGTAACTGAATGCACAATGTAGTTAACGAGGTTTCGGACTGCAGGAACCTCCAATATATTCTCACTAGGGAGAAAATAGCTAGTTCAACTGACCTCGCCTGAAGAATGTAAAGGGTTTAACTTAAGATTTTCTGATTACACCAAGCCCTAGGGAAATATTAAGTTCATTTGGCCTAGTTTGGCTTACTAAGGCTATTATACCAAACATGAATATTTTAACCGAGCCGAACAAACCTTAAATGAGCCGAATGCCAAACACTTCCGAACCGAATAAAAATATACAGTTAAAACTCCGTTTTACTATACCTCTTACAACAATAAACCTGTTGTAACAATGCTGTTTTTAAAGCTTTTCAACAATGCATGCAAAACTGGTTGTTTATAACGATAAACCTGATATAACATTCTGTTTGTGAACTCCCATGGGCTATCATTATAAAGAGGTTTCATTTTATCAAACCAATCGGCCTGTAAAATAAGACTTAGAAACAGCTTGGTACACTAAGATTCATATTTACCAAAGTAACAGTTTCTCAACAAATGCCGTTATGTCCACATGGATTGCAAGTGAACAGATGTGAAAACTAAGTTTGAAGGATAAAAACGACCAAAATGCGAATGAATGAATAAAAAGCCTGAAAGGTGCAACATATATACGCTATTTTGCAAAGTTCCAGGCCAGTATGCGACCCATGATACGAGTGTAAAAAAAAATTTTGAATAGAAACTCGAGTCATTTTACAATACTTGAGCAGATAAAACCCAACCAACACCAAGCGAAACACACAGCACCAGAAGGACGTAAGGCCAGTTTGGAAACCGGACAAAAGGAAGACCCCACAGCCTACCTTCCTAAGCAGGTCGTCTCGCCTGATCAAGGGTCGCATACTGACCCGAAACGTTGCGAAATAGTGTATACATGTTGCACCTTTCGGGCTTTTTATGAAACTAGGTTTGAGCACAAAGAAAATGTCCTTTGTCTTTACATTATCCCTTATAATTTTTGAACTTGTGGTTTGAATCATCAGAAAGCTAGTGATAAAACATTCAAAATAGTGTATTCAAAATCCATCAACGAGAAGTGAAGATGTGTTTGGTTCAGTGTTTTTCTTGTGAAACTCCGAACATCAAACCGAATCCCTCTAATTGGCCATGTTTGGTTAGGTTTGTTCGGTACAGCCTTACTAGACATATGGATTGCTTAGTTACTCGTATACGCAAATTGAACAACAACACCAAATAAAAAACAACATACCATCTAGTGGAATGTCGGCATATTATTTTCATAGACCGTAGCATATGTAGAAAAGCTAATCCTAACATTAATTTTTTTATCTCTTCTATCCTAAACCTTGCTGGGAATTTTGCTTGTTTGCAAGACACTTCTAGTTTGTGGTCAGTGACATCTGAGTTTATTTACTTGGAGGAAAGTGCAAGCAAATGTCGAAAAAGTCAAATATTTTAAATAGTTAAACATTTATCTTCCTTACAACAATAGTGCTTTCTTAGTTGGTGGCCTTTGCATTATTAAAAGTTGAGATACGCAGTTATATTTAAAGCAAGTCAACAGCTTGCATTCAGTGGTTTATGCTCGATGCTGCCTAGGCCTTGTTGATCATCCTGTTCTTGTTTGGTAGAGAACGCGTTTTAACACAGTAGGATTCACTGTTAAACCTCAAAAAACTTAGTTAAATTCCATACTATGAAACGATCAACTCAAGCAAAAACGACAACAATGAAAATCACCGCACAGTTCCACAACAAAGACCCGCCATAGTCTAGTAAACTTTCGTCAACTAACTGCTGTTGGATTCATCAGGCTTAAGATAAAAAATACGGACTTCTACATCACAACACTCTAAACACATGTGAACACATTTGCATTTTCGAATTTTGAATTTGAATTGGGCTACCCAACTTCCAGTAGACTGGAAGAGAGCGAAGACACTCCTGAAATTGAATTCTGCTCACGGCCCCCATCTTCGATGTTGGGAGTCCATTGCAATCCAGCTCCGCGAGAGGAATGGCTCTAAATTAATGAATACCCAAGGGCCAGGGTTCCCTAAAGTGTCTCACCTGAACAAAGACCTGAATGTGCAACGTAAGTGTCAGTGGGAGCTTGACAGAGAACGTGCGATACTTTGCTCTACATATACGGGAGGCTGTGGTGCGACTCAAATTCAAAAACGTTAGAGTGTTCAGTGTTGTGATGCAGAAGTCCGTACTTTTTATCTTAAGCCTGATAAAGCCAACAGCAGCTAGTTTGCTAAAAACGACATACAATACGCAAAGTTCCAAGAAAAAGCTTCAATCTTGAGTGAGTTTTCGATAGTCTATGTTGCTGGAGATGAAAAACTCAGCTGACCATCTAACTCGGGCACTATCTAGCATCCACAACTCAAAACCCCACAAGTTTTATTCTAACACATTCGAATATTGGCGCTACAACTTGGCCCCCGATATTTACAAGGTAGCAGACTATGCCAGGCCGATCACGTTGTTTGCACACGGCCACCGTTATTTGGAAGGCCAGTTTTCCATTTCTTTCTCTGACGTTCTCGAAATTCATTATGCAGTAGAAATTGGGTTGCTGGGTTAGAAAGTCCCTGGATATTATAACCTAGCAATCCAATTTCTACTGCGTTATGAATTTCGAGAACGTTTGAGAAAGAAGTGGAAATCTGGCCTTCCAAATAATGGAGGCCACGTGCAAGCAACGTGATCGGCCTGCCATGGTATTGCTACCTTGTAAATATCCAAGTTGTAGCGTCAACATTCGAATGTGCTAGGACAAAACTTGTGGGATTTTGTGCTGTAGATAGTGCCTGAGAAAAATGGTTTGGCGATTTTTTTCATCTCCAGCAACATAAACTATCGAAAATTCGCCCAAGATTGAAGTCTTTTCTTGGAACTTTTGGAATTTTGCGTATTGTACGTCGTTTCTAATGGCTACTACATCCCAAAGTAAGCATTTGATATTTTAAAGTTTACTAGACTGCGACGGGTCTTTGTTATGGAACTGTGCAGTGATTTTCATTGTTGTTGTTGTTTTTGCGCGAGTTAAACCTCAGATGTCCAACATAAGTCTTTATTCAATAGTCCGACTCAGTCGGCTACATTATTCCCTCCCCATGCAAGAGTTTTTTGCACGCTACAACAAAAAAAAAAGGCCCACTACTCAATAAGCCCAAACGTTCACCTACTCGCGCTGCAGTGATACAAATCACGTGAAAATTCAGTTGAAAATAGTAATTATCCACTTTTTGCCATGCATCTCATGTAATAATTTATGAAAACTTGTAGCTCTTTTTTCAAGATTTCAGTTGTTTTAATTGTAATATCGAAATTCGAAATCAACTTGTCATTAATAGCAGCCAGTTTCGTTGTGCGTTCGTGCATCACATGGTTGAATGCTTACTCAGCGCTGGTCACTTTCCTGTTCCTGCACAAAGGGAAGAGTGTTGGAGCACCTAATAGATAAGCTGCTTTAGCGTGAGCTAGGAACGGTGTTTTTCACAAACGAACAGTCATGCACTGCTGGTTATTTATGGTACCAATCGTTAAACGGCCTAAAAGATATTCAGTGTAAAGGTAGTATACGGTACAAAAAGACAAAATACCAATATACCTTGGATAACAAGATAAATGTGTTGGAAGGCCAACTGCTTGGCATTACGATACGCACTAGTGAGGTCGTTCAAACTTCGTTAAACCTTGTAGAATACCCACGGGTTATATGGCGGTGCGGATTATACGAGAGTTTTTATAGCCGACGAAAATAAACATTACCTGTTTTATAGCAGTTTTTCGCCCCTTTTGAGCATTATTCCCGTAGAAGTTTGAGAGTTGTCTTCCCTGCCGGACTCTTACGGTACAGCGCACGCACTGGCTTGGGCCGGCTTATATAAGCTTCAGCGCAGCGTTCTGTCTGCATCATTTCTCCTAGAGCGATCACCACGCATGGTCGTTCTTTAGAGCATACCCATTCGACGTTCCGCTTCCAGCATTCCACGTTCCCATTCCGCATACCGCCATTCTGCGGATGGAGGATACCTCCGTTCCTACCTCCTTGGCGGCCTCGAAACCAATGGACAACCTACCTGTCATGAACAGCTCATCCTCACCCGTCCCGGGTTCACTTTGTTCTGAGGACGTTCCTCTGGAGTCCCTCCCATCTTCCGTTCCCCTTTTTGGGTCTCTAACGCTTAGTGCTACGCTGCATCTCGGGTCGTGCGTTCCCATTCTGCACGCTCCCGTTCTGCCTCCTGTCGGGTCCTCGCCACCATTACAAGACCTACCAATCTTCACGTCCAAGGACAGCCTTTCTTTGCCCGTTCCGGGTTTGCCACGCCCACTTACCGTTCCTCTGGAATCCCTCACCATCCCACTATGCTTTGAGCCTGTTGCATCATCCACCCAAGATTTCAAGCCGCCCTTGCCTACACCAACTCCGACGCACAAAGCCAAGCCTGCATGCGACGTCCCTCCTTCCAGTTGAAGCACAGCACCTAATTGAAGCTACAGGCAACCCCTTCAAATACCGTCCGCAGTTTTTCCTGCTCTCCTCTCTTATTTCCCAGCTGAAAACCATAAGGGAGCCTTTCGGAGGTTTGGCTCAGCCGCGATTCCTTTCTTTCCGGTTCCATCTGCATATCCCACACCCTTTCTTCCGTCACCAATCATTTCCGTTCTTCTAGGAACCTGTGGTGCGTTTTCGCTGGTCTTCGTACCTCCGACATCTCTACGTCTGCCGTACCCGTTCCCGACCTTCAACCGCTCCTTTTGCGTCCCTAACTGTCATCCCGACATCCGACCTCACAATTTGGATCCTGGTCCCTCATCTCCGAAGGCTGTCTACATCGATCTCATCTGTGACGAAGATGAGACTTCGGTATGATGTACACTATACAGTCCTAGGCTCCACGTCCTCGGACGTTGTAGCCTTATCACCTGGCTCCATTACAGTCCTACGTTCCCATTCCATTACCAATCCGGGTATCACTCCTCTCGTTCTTTAACGTCCCACATCTTCGGCCAAGACTATCTCTGCTCCGCCATCACCGGAACGATTTCTCGTCCATTATGCACGAATGCCATCACTCCTCCAACAGTTCCGCGCTCTCCATCCCATGCGGTGCTCACCACAAGACAGACTGGAACCTGCGAATAACATGTTTCTACCTTCCTATCCCACTTCACCATCATATCAACAAGGGGACCCCGAATTTGGCATAAAAAGAAGTCACGTACACTTCAATAACTCGAAGCAACGTTCCTGCCAAACCGCACCGTTCCCGTGAGACAGTTGCATACCCTGTTCCTACCAGACTTTGATCCACCCCGACAGATAATTCCCCCCCCCCCCCCCCAAAAAAGAAAGAAAGGCAAGAAATGCTGATGAAAAACAAAGAACAGATCCCCATGACATTTTCCCTGTCCGGAACCGCCTCTAATTACTACTACCGCAAGCCTTCATCACGAGGACTTCACGTCCCACCTACCACGTTCCCTTGCGGAACGACCTTACTATAGACAATCCCTTTTTGCACCGCATCCTGCGTTCCCCCTGACAGCAGTCTACGTTCCGTGCCTACTGCCACCTACACCCACCAGAGGGTGCCACCAGCTGCAGGCCTGCCACTCCCTCCGAATTCAAACTTCCCACGCCCAAGCAACTGTCACTCGTCAGCAGCCACTTCAGCGCCATGGACGAATCCTCGTCTTCCGATGGATCAATTCACAACCAAGAAGAACGTTCTGGTCCCCAGCCAGTTTTGACACCAAATGCTCCTTCACCACCACCATGTAAATGTCCGGGATTCACGGCGACCAACAAGAAGCCACACCTCGATCTTCACCCGAGATCCCCGATCCATAGGTCCTGTGATGGCCTTACAAAAAAGTGTTGTATCTGCATCGCTATGTCTCCCACTACATGGACTATCATCAGGAAAAACCAGCGCCTTACAAACAACGTGCGAAACGTGCGCGCCGCCATTCCTCAAGCGGATGCACCAAAACAACATTCCCCACCAACCGCGGTCATTCCAAAGACAAAAGCTTCGAAACGGACAGCATCCACTCCCTTTTCTCATCCTCGTTCCCCAAAAAACCCGAGGCTTCCATCAAAAGACACCATTCCAGTGATCTGGAGTGCATCCTCTAAAATCTAGCGTTCCCGCTGCTAAGTCAGTATGAATTAAGACGGCTCGCGTTCCTCTTGCTTCGCCCGTGCGCCATGGCTCAGCTACCGTTCCGGATAAAATCAAGAAGAAGGCTTCTCCGCCCATTTCCACCGCCAGCGGGACTATCCTCTCCAATGGCCCTGCATCGCCAGTTCCGCTTCCACGTTCTGACACAACGTCACAAGAAACTGATCCTCCTCCTGAGCTCGTCCCATTCCCGGCAGTTTCTGTATTGCCGCGAAGCACTGACATGTGGCATCCACTTGTCTGCCAGGGAAGCTGAAGATCTGAATTTCAACGTAAACTTCGTTCTCACCTTTGCTGAGAAATTTGCTGTGGAATATGCAGCTCCAACGTTCCGCCTTGACCGAACTTCCTTCCCTCAGACAGGCAGCCGAATCGGCCGTTACATTACGTGCCAAAAATGCTATCCTACGAGCATCAAACGAAGCCTTAACCAATGAACTAGAAATCGTCAACCGACGATATTCTCAATGAGGGTTAATTACGCTCTGCTAAGAACTCATTATTCGTTACTCTCCCTAATTCCATCGTCACCACCATGGCGGGCGTGCTATTGTGCCCGTTCCCGGACACGCCATCCTCATAACGCACCAACAGCTCCTTCTCCCAGACGCCGGACCTCGGCAACACCACAGCGTTCTCCATCTGTTGGTGAGTTACACGAAGCTGCACTTTCACCTTTGCCATCTCCACTGCACGATCCATCATCCACTGCACGACGTTCAACGTCTCCTTTGGCTGCCTACACATAATTGCTACAAAAACCACGAAACCTGATTCTAGCATTCCTACTGTTCCCGACCAACCGGAGAAGCGTACACCAATTATTCCTACGTTACCACCGCCACAACAGTGCTTGATCAAGGGGCCATCGAACCCTCAACTACTTCAGTATCAGTTCCTAGGCTTCGCAGTCCAGCCTGCACAAGATTCGCCACGACCGATTCGGCAGACACTACTACCACGCTCGACATTCAAGGCACACATCCTTCCGTTCCGGCTGTACGTTCCCCTGTCTCACTCTGGCGAGAGACTACCCAATCTCCGCTTCTTTCCCACATAACAAATTACTCTGTGTGGCAGTTTGACAATGCCCCATATTCGTGCCAGTCTTCCACCGGATAAACCCACACACACACCGACTGCTACCGGGGACCTACCTTGCTCCCCATGTCGTGCCAAGGAGAAAGGGGTAGCCCTTGGATTTAGGATGATCCCATAAAACTTTCATGTTCCGGCCCCTATAACAACTCACATTTCTACGTTCCTTTTGGCCAGCGAGGCGTTCCCTTCGACAGTTCTCTCCTGCATTAGAGGACGGTGGAGATTGCTCCTCGCTTCACATCCTTCGTTCCTCTCTACTTACTTTCCTGACCATTGCGCTATCCCCATTGGACGAAAAAAAAAAAAAACCTACCACAACTAAGATGAGGAACGACATAAAGCAACATACGCCGTACATCAAAGGTTCCAACAACATGCACTTACAAAGACTTTGCCATCTACATTCTGGACCCTACACGACCAGAAACTTTCTTTCCGTTCCTTCACTTATGCGACTACCCAACGTTCCCGTTCCTGGTGTCATGTTCATCATCATGGAAACATCGTCAAGTCATCTTTCTTCCCACAAGGTAAGCTGTTTCGGTATATGAATCTGATTACTTACCTTGTACCCCTTTGATGTTAAGACCCCTGCATGCAGTATACAATCATTATAATAACATAGAGCAACACGCATTTCCCAACCTCACCGCTTACAACCCAAGCTGCTCGTCCTCGAGTCTTGCTATCTTTCCGACTTGGTCGGCACGGTGAAATTGGTGTGTCTTCATCGGGAATTAAAATTCCTTGGGGTGCCGTCTCGTACAGAGGGAGACTTCAAACTAACCCTCCACCAGGTGACAAAGTCTGCTATGAGACAGGTAATGTATATTTTTGTCGGCTATAAAATGACTAAAATTGTAGGGCCCGAACCTGCTTAATTTTAGTTTTTATTGCCTATTCGAAAATATATATTACCTAAATTCCCACCTAAGCCTCCCCTCTATGAGAATGTAGAGAAATCATGCCGACAGGACGGTGCGCTGGAGCATATATAAGCTGGCCGAAGCCCGCACATGCGCTGTACCATACGAGCCCGGCAGGGAAGACAACTCTCAAACTTCTAGGGGAATAATGCTGAAAAGGGGGGAAACTGCTATAAAACAGGTAATGTATATTTTGGATAGGTAATAAAAACTAAAATTAAGCAGGTCCGGGCCCTGCAATTTTATCTTTTTTTACACAACCGCTTTATTTTTTAGTGGTGCAGGTTATACGCGTGAAATTATGGTACACGCACACATGTCATACATTTTTAATGATGTAGATACTGCTAAGGCTGCTCCGATAACAACTTTAACGATACTGATCCAGTTTTAAAAAATGTACCGGTACTGGTATCCAAAATTTAATTAGTAATTATTTATCAGTTGTGCAGTCTTCTTCAAAAGCCCAGTAATTATTAAAATGAAAAAAATTTAAATTAGTAACCAACTGTTAAAATGGTAGCCATGGAGGTACTCAGTGATGTCCTGAGCAAGACGCCACAAATCACGTGTTGTTAACACCGAACGGTTCCAGAGTTATCGATATCCCAACAAAAGTTGCTGATACCAATACCACTAATGTCGCCAACAATCAGATCCACTATCGACTCGGTGCAGCCTTAATATTAGTGATAAATATTAAATAGATACCTATTGATTTTTGTTTGCAGGAGTTAGTTGGTTGGAAATGCACGAATTGGCTGAATCTGTGATACTGGGTGAACTGTGCAAGCTGGGTTTGCTCACTGGTGACGTAAAGGAAATGATGACTGCTAATTTGGGAGCCGTTTTCATGCCTCATGGCTTGGGGCATTTTATGGGCTGCGATGTCCACGATGTAGCTGGCTATCCAGAGGTAAATTAATAAACAAAGACTTGTAATAAAGAAGTGGATACAACCGAACGTTTTGGGGTTTAATTGCAAAACCAATTTTTATGTGTAATTGGCAAGTGTAATTTTGCTTAGGGGAGTAGACGTCTATTATTGAAGTAAAACTACAGTGGGCAGGATCGTCCATAAAAAATGCAATGGCAGTAATTTGTCAACCGGAGACGCAACATATTGCAGCAAGCCTACAACATCAAAACTAGTAAACTGCTCCAGTCGTAAGTGATTGATAACGTTTTTGTCAACTGATTTGTCTTGGTACACCATCCCAACTTTTTTTTTTCTTCGCCACTTTGACTTGAAAGCTTCGACCAAACTGGCTTTTAAGGTTAACTTAAACTCTCTTGTCGTTTTGTCTCCCATACGTAAATTTCTGCTGTTGCGTATTTATGGGCCACATCAAATAATTTGTCTCCTGCATCAGAACTTTACATCATACTTCCTTTTTAAACTAAAAGATCATGCCAGTATTTAAGGAGGATGATCTAATGATTAAGGTGGATTCTTGCGTTTTGGATAAAGATGGTTAATTAATTACGTAACTAAAAGACATTTTCTCTGAACAGCACGAGTGACGTTCTACTTTGTTGCTCATTACTGTTTCCCAAATGAGCAAGCTGTATGCCTCAGAGTTCAATCCCTGTATGGGCATCAGGTATAATAAAGGCAGATTCTTAGTGATTTGGATGGCCATGATAGTTTTATGATATAAAGAAATTGGAGAGAAGTAGCTCGTAAATCCACTTCTGTGTAAATAGACTACCAATTAAACTTAACAGATGGTTTTGAATACATTTAGATAAGGGAACAGACAACGTCCTTTGGCGGCCTTATCCTGTGTATTAATTCTGCAAAATCTAACATATCCTGGTGTCAAGGAGACCCGACGAAATTGCTGTTATCCGATAAGACGCAAAAAAAAAAAAACTAAGAAAACTGCCAAAATTTGTTGCAAACGCAAGAAGCCAAAAATAGTCTCTAAAAATAGAAATGGACACTGCTGGGGGAGTTTGCAGCACTTCCCCAGACCCACTACAGTATAACCTCGTTAATAAGAACTCTGATAATTCCCGCTTAATGAGAACTTTTTTCAAGATTTTGGTTGGTCAGCTACTCAGTCAGCACTAAATATATACGGCTATAACGAACTCTGTTAATACGAAAGTACGGATAAGACGAACAAATATTTACAATTCTAGCTTATTTTTATGAATTTGCTGTTCGTAACGGTTTCTTTATCCTCTCCCTTGAATTTCGTTTTGTTTCACGCAAAACATCAATCGCTAGTTGACTTCATCTTGGGAAGTGATAAGAGTTTTGTCCATTTGCGCAAACGCGAAGGTCAAGGACGAATGAAAAGAAAATACCGTACAGTATACTGGTAGGCTACATTTTTTTAAAGTTGCAGTACAATTTCTCTCGTCCGTTTAATAAGAACTACGGTTAATAAGAACATTTTTAGCAGTCCCCTTAAAGTTCGTATTAAAGAGGTTTTACTGTAGCGGGATTTGTCGGGTTTGTAAATGCATTATCCCGCTGCATTACTGTGCATGTCAAAACTAGTAAGAAAAATGGGGGAATGAAACCTTTTATTTATCTGACAATTTCACATTTAGGATACCAGATACGTTAGTAAATTTTGTATGTATGGAGGCAACGTATCTGAATGGCATCAGTTAACGCTCTGCCTTGCTGCTCGTCAAACGCAATATCAAACGAGAGAGATACAGTGTACTGCCTCAGGCCAGAGACATTATGTGAGGTATAAATTATTTTGACTGCAGTCGCATTTGTTGTACTAATCATAAGCCCATTCCCTGATATTCCGATTATTAGTACTAGGGCAGCACCCCGTATTGGCTGGTTTTCTATAGCATTGTTGTGGTTTCCCATTTGAATGAAAATGCTGTAATTTTCCGTTCACAGTTGCCCACGCTTTCGTTCGGTTTAGTTGGTTCCAGGGTTAAGAGACATAGAGACCTAGATCCCGTTTGCATGAAAATATTGTGCCTCTTTGTTGAATCACAGTTTAAATCATTACTTATACAGAATAGACAATTCCGTTTGGCAGACATATAAACAAACAAACGAAAATAATAATATCCCACTGCGGATGCACAAACAAAAGAAATAAAGAACTAGTGTTGGGGTATACCGGTTCTCACAGTGGGTGTACCAAATACCGTACATTGTTAAAATACTGGTATTGTTTACTATGAAAAAAGGTGCTAAATTTATAACAATAGTTCAGTCAGTTCTTGTGTCGTAGGGCTAAAAACACTGTAATAATCAGTTAAAGATCAACAATGGTAATAATGGAATTCTAAACAATGCACAAAAGTGGAGGAAATTTGTGTAATTTTGATGCTACAACCAGCTTAAGAACAACAGAAAAATAAAATTGAGTTCAAAGTACAGTAGCCTAATTGGTGATTATTTTTTATGTGTATTTTTTTGGAGGGGTGGAGGGGCTATGTAAATGAAATTGATGATTCATTCCAACTTTAATTAGTTTGATTAGGCTACTTAAAAAAAAATACCGTTGGTACCGGAGGTACCGAAGGAAGTACCATCAAATTTTAGGAACCGTTAAATACAGAGTACCGCGGTACCTAGGCTGGTACCGGCACCGTCACAAAAATTCCGGGTACCGCCCAACACTAAATGTAACTAAAATCGTAATATTTGTTTGTGTGTACGTGTCCGCAATGATATGGAGTTTGCAGCACTTCCCCAGACCCTCTTGCGGGAATTTGTCGGGTTTGTAAACGCATTATCTCGCTGCATTACTGTGCATGTCAAAATTAGTAGGGAAAATGGGGGAATGAAACCTTTTATTTTGTCTGACAATTTCACATTTAGGATACCAGATGTGTTAGTAAATTTTGTTAGAGAATCTCGATAATCCTTATATTGTTTGTTTGTATGTCTGTCAAATGGAATTGTCTGTGGTATAAGTAATGATTCGAACTGTGTTTTCAACAAAGAGGCACAGTACTGATGACGTAATTTTTTTCTCGCAAATGGGATCTAGGCATCTGTCTCTTAACCCTGAATCTAACTAAATCTAATGAAAGCTTGGGAAACTGCTAACGGAAATCACAGTATTTTCATGCAAACTGGAAATTGCGACAATGCTTTATTAAACCGGCCATATAAGGGAGGCTGTCCTATAATTCTAAAATAAGTACTTAATGTGTGTAACTATACCTGGGTTGTTCTCTCGGAAGAAATACAATTTTTTTTTATATATTTCTTTTTGCATATTTTCAGTGGGCACCACCTCGTCCGGAACGCCCAGGTGCCAGAAGTCTAAGAACCTGTCGTCTTCTCCAGCAAGGAATGGTAATAACTGTGGAACCAGGCATCTACTTTATAGAAACGGTATGTAATTATGAAGACGATCGCTATTTCAAAACCGTGTAATGACCATTGTAAATTTGATTGTCAGTGATCTAGCGAGTTAGTCTGCGAGAAAGAACTGCATTCAGGTAAATCACTTGGTGGTCGTCGCAAAAGGCCACTTCATCTTTTTGTACAATGTCCAAGTTCGTACAAGCCTTGGAAAGCCCTTGAAAACTGGCAAAGTGATTTCCAGACCTTGAAAGTCGTGGTATTTTGTGATGGAAGTGCTTGAATTTGATATGCGATTTGGAGAGTGTTTAATTTTGACATGAGACTTATAAAGTGCTAATTTTTTTTTTGGTGTAAGGGGAAGTGTCGCAGGATTACATGTTTAGAAACCTCAAACGATTTATTATTATTTCGGGGTTTGTTGCAACGTAACTGACAAAGTTATCAGGCCAAGCATCTTATCAGCTACCCATGCTGCCATGTTGACTTCCCCACGCAGCTTGCATTGTTGCTGGGGGGGTTAATATCCTGGTCTCATCCAACAACATGTAAATGTATGTGTATCCAGTACAGAGTAATTGAAGCAACTTCACCTTAAAAATGTTTCGCCAAAACAGTTTAGAACATAAATACTCCCTTAAAAGTGTGAAAAAGATGACTAAAATTATTGTTGATGTGCAAACCCTGGTTTTATAAAATATGGAAAAGGTATTGAAATTATTGTTATGTGCAAACCACACCTTTAGGCAGACTGACTAAATAGAGGAATTATTCTAACTAAACTATTTTGAAGGTTTTAAGTTGTTTTACTGATACGACTCCGATTCAAGTCAGCAAAATCGAAATCATTGCCCTACTGTCGATATGTCTTTATAAAGCCAATGTTGGGTTTGTTTGCCGAATTGTTTAGTTTGTAACAACTGTCCGATTTCCATGCATTTTTACCAGCCTTCTTGACTTAGTCCTGACCATTTTCAAAAATCTTCCTCTGCCTGCGAAACTAGCATTAAAGTGGACCTATTTTATTTCGTTTTTATAGCTTTTGAATACAGCATTGCAAGATCCAGAACGCCGACGCTTTATTAACACTGACGTTTTGGACCGGTTCAAATTGTTTGGTGGTGTCCGTATTGAGGATGACGTCCTAGTCACAGAAGATGGTGCAGAACTTCTAACAGATGTCCCCCGTACTGTTGACGAAATCGAGCAGCACATGGCACAAGGACAAACGTTAGAGGTTGTAATTCCAACACCTGTAGCGCAGCCCCCTGTTATGGCTGCCGCCGTGGGCACCTGTGTCCCAAAGGGTAAGATGTGTCTGGGGAATGCAGTTAGTCCAGAAGTGCCGATTGGTGATGATTGTTCTGCAACGACAGCCAAGCGTATAGTTGATAGTTTTGTAACTGATCCTGACAGGTCTTGGTGGCAGAATGTAAATAATAAAAGTAGATTGAATAACGACACCGTTTGCAAGCCATTAAATAACTTGAAGAACACTAGTCTGTCCCCCACTTACAGAGTTTGTTGTCCACAGCCACACCAGTCTCCTAACAACGAAAACAAAACTGAGAAGCCAGTACCGGTTAAATTAGCACAGATTAATGAGAAGGTGGTGCAAGTTCCATCAGAGTTGTCATCGCAGCGTACGTCTCCCCTGCCTCCTTGTCATTCACCCTTATTGTCACCAAGACGAACGCGAACGGTTTCAGAAAAAATCACCCAGTGTCCATCATCGGGTTCCACGAGTCCTAAAGACCATTCTCCTGTTTCTGAGAGCCGTAGGACTCCAACTTTTAAATGAAGTTCCAGTCTTCCTTACTACTCTGCCTCCTGTGTCCTTGGTGTTAAGTCGAACAAGTCCTAAAATCCCATCTCCCGTGGTGTCCAGTCTTGTTTTAATTCCCTGATTTCTGTTGCTGATCATTCTAAGTCCTTTCCTACTATTTCTAAAGGGAGGAGATCCCCTCAGTTGCAAGGTAATTAGTAGTGTAATCTACATAACTTGATTTTTGTTGTTGTTGTAATTGCTGTAGATGCTTCGCACGTCCAATTTATCTACTGAATGTGATACTAATCCAGAAAACAAAATCATGACCATTAGGCCACTTAAAAAAAGAAAGTTGTTTCTCGAGCCTTTTACGAAAAAAATCGGTGCGGGCGGGCGAATTTTTTTTTTATTATTTATTTACTTTTTTACCATAATATAGGGGTTGTAATTTAAAACAAAGCCATTTTTGTTCTATTTTTTTAATGAAAAACTTCAAACAAATATGCCGGTTTACGTGGGAGCCCTATCACATTATTTGGTGAGCAAAAAGAACATTCGCACAAAAAAAGAAGTCCGGTGAATTCAAAATTCGTTTGAACAGATCGTGAGTTGACACTTCTGGTTTCCGTAAACCAAAAAAAAAGGTCGGTGCGGCGGGTTTGGAGTCCGTGCGGCGGGGCTTGAGAAACAACTTCTTTTTTTTAAATGGCCTTAGGGATCGGCCAATATGACTTTTTACCGATCCGATACCAATAACAATAAATCACGACTAACAGTTTAAATTCCATACAAATGCAACTTCAGTTTCTGGCTTTGCATGGATTCCAACTGTTGAGATTATCCAAAAAGTTCTGCGCAGCAATAACAGTATTTTAATCTTATTCCTACTTATGGCTTCAGTACATTCATCTTCACAGTTAGCTGTTAAGTTGGTCGTTGTAAAACAGATAGCATTGAAACTGTCGTATGCTACATTTCCATTACAAATTGAGAAAATGGCTTTGCTTTTCTCACTCGGTTATTGCTTTTGCCGTACTTGGTTCCAGTTTTGCAGGGAAGACGGTTGCGTTTCTTGGCATAATTAATGAATGTATCGGAAGCCTACAGTGGTCTGATACCGATATGGCAAAAATACCGATAAAGACAGATATCAATATCGGACTATCTCTAATGACCATTATAAACAAGCAGTGTTCAGTGGCTTATAGGTGCCTCTTGAAGGGTACTGTGTTTAAATCTGGCATGTATCTACCGAGCTTACGGATTTTTCCCACAGTGCTTTGGACAGGCATACGACATGTGCCCAAAGAGTACATACCTTTTATTTCTCAGAAATATGTTGTTAAAAATAAAGGCTAACGAAAGATGACTGTTTGAAATTAGTTATACCAATCCAATCCAAAAATTGTCCATCTTACTTGCGAAAGCTAGTCCAATTTGAACAGAAAATGCAGAAAATTTAGTTGTCCTTATTTGTAAGCAACAACTTAACATGGTTATAAAGTATTAATTGCCAAAGTTCGAAGTTTAAAGAAATGTGAAGTCAACTATAAAAATTGTATAATACATAACGATACACTAGAAAACAGCATTCAGCAAGTAAGCAGGTCTTAATGCGCCCTCAGACCAAGGGAGGGTAGAAATTAGCCAGTGATGTATGTATAGTTAGTGGAAGTGTGCCAGTTTTCACAAGCTGCTGTCGGCCACTGTACAGCAGTGTAATGAAAGAATCTGGACTGCTTATATACGTATACACAGTTATTTCGCCATTGTGTTGATTAGGCGTATGTACGAAAACTAATGAGTTCAACGTTTACATAACTAAAACGTAACTTGTATGCACGTAAGTGCTAATAACGCACAGTTCGTCCAGCCTTATTTCAAGAAATATGCACACCAAATTTCATTCAAATCGTCAAATATGTCAAACATAAAAAAACTGGGTCGTGATGCGTCGGACCATGAATGGGTCCACCTTTTACCCTCGCAAAATTTGGATCCTCTCCCAAGACTAATGAAAGGAGGGCAGGGGAGTGTTTTCTTCTGACTAGAACTCTGTTTCGAGAAAGATTTGCCTTGAAATCGAGAAACAGTATCAAATAATACATGCAGTTAAAATGCGTATTGTCCGCACCTTTGTTGGTGACTGCTTTAGGCCTAACTGTCGTCGCGTTGGCCAGGGAAGTACCCGGATGAGAGGTGTGCATCCATGACTGGTGTATAGCAAGGCCGTAGGAAGGGTAAGGCGAGCAAGGCGCCTGCCTTGCTGGGGGCGCCACGCCGAATTCCTGCCAACCGTGTAATCGTGGAGTGGATGATAAAGCACAGATATAGTATTTTTTAAACAGATAGTATTACATCAAAGTTTACAACGCTGTAAGAGACGTGCTTGCTTGGGCTTGGTTTAGTGCTCGCTGCACAATTTCCGAATGTTTTGTTAGCCGATTATTTGTTTTTCCTTGAATGATCAGAAAACCGAAAACTGAAATTTAAAAAAAAATTTTTATAGAGAGGCACTTCAGTATATTTGCTTCTTGCAAGAGTTGCTTGCACCCGAAAAATATAAAAATTGGAGAGATAAAAACGGTTTTTTATTCCGGTTGAATTAGTTGTGCTGAAATGTTTATTTTCAGGTTGTTCAAAGCGAAATATATTACTCTCTTTATCACCTTATTTGAGGTTTTTTGATCAGTTGAAAAGCACAAATTAATACGGAATCCGATTAGTTCAATAAACAACACTTTTTTTTTTTATATTTGTTAATGTTCATTGGCTTCAACTGCTTTAAATGCCTAGTACAGGCCTCTCATTTACTAGGAGACATAGTTACTATTTAGTTGTGTAAGCCTCAATATAATATAATATCCGTTCTTGATATAGGTAGTCGGTGGGTGCCGCTCGCCTTGGGCACCAACGGGGCTAGCTACGGGCCTGGTGTATATGTAAATCTGTTATTTTGTACGTCGGGTACTAATACGTTATCCTAAGAATCTTGGCGACTCCTCACAGGTGGTGTTATCCAAATTGCCAGTGTGTCACCGCCGCCGCCATTCAACATACTTTAACTAACTCGCACTTCCTCGTGATTGCCATGGAAAAGGAAGTATCATGGATGCCACACTGATGCCATTCCCACATTGCCTGCATTTTCATGATGCTAGGATTTGTATATCATCCAACTTATTTTACGCAGTCCCTAATTATTAAAGCTAATTCTTGTCACATACTGTAATAAATGCTTACTGATTCTTTACTTCTTTAGTGTAAGAGTGATTTTTAGTACAACATTTTGGCTGAATGATGTTGCTAAGAAAAGAAAGCTTAATGTCAATTTTCTCTTCCAGAAGCGGAATAAATAAAAATTAACTCCTGACTGGACAATAAAATGTGACTCGACTGGACAGAAAACGACAAACCGTTGCCATAATTATGCTACTTAATGATATTAACACAAGAATGGAAGACTATCTTATCATGATTGTGCTAAAAAAAATTGTATTATATTTGGCGAAATTGCTCAAATGAAATGATGGGTATGAAGGCCTTAAAATTGTATACACTTTTATATGTGAAGAAATAAAGTTATTATTTACAAGTGCGTCATAACATTTGCTTTGATTTGATCCCTCCTCCAACAAACAGTTTTCTCAACAATTGACCCACTGACCCCTTCCAGTAGTAACATCAGAA
>JAHWFP010150626.1:72739-88389 GCA_023313725.1 Lithobius niger | reverse complement strand
CCCCCCTTGGGTGTATCTCACGGGGTACCGTATGTATTTCACTTTCTTCTGCTACTATGATTGATTTTGTACGTTCAGCAAGAATGTGTTGGTCATCAATGCTTCATGGGGACTTATGGGGGGAGGGGGACATTGGGGTAGACTTTGGTCGTATTTCATGGGGATGAATGGTTAGTTTCCATTTCTAATGCTAAGAATGACTGGTGTACCACAATGCATGCTTTTAGTACGATTATCAAGTCTTTTTGGGTATCAGCCTAACGGAATGGGAATGGGGAAGCACTGAGGGGCCTTGGGGATTTCACGGTAGTTAGATAGCTAGTTTGATTTCGACTGGTAACAATGATTTGTGTACCAAAATTTCATTATTTTAACAGTATCTGCAAGAATTTGTGCAAGAATATCTGCACTCATGTGGGGGTGGGACTGTTGTGGCATCTTAGAGAGAAGTCTTGGGAATATTTCATGGGGTTTTCCATGACTGGTTCGATTTATGCAGCTAAAAATGACTTGTATACAAAATTTCATGCTTTTAGCTCCAGCTGCAAGAGCAACTTTGTCGGCATCGCAAATCCCATTTCAAGGATCATTTAAAGTGCTCAGAGTGTGGCAAATGTTTCATCGATAACTACAAACTTCAAAGACATTTGGCTACTCACGTTCCAGTAGAAGATCGGGCACTTTTTTCTTGTACTGAATGTGGAGGGAAGTTCACCCTACATCATAACCTGCTGCACCACAGAAGAATCAAGCATAACATTATAGAATGATCTTAAGCTGTACAATAACAAATTGATGTTTCGGATGAGTTGATGTCAATTGTTTCAGTAAAACTGATAGGTGGGTGATACCCCGAAAGGCGTAGTAGTTTCTCTTAACATGGTGTTTTGTGCTTTTGAAAAGAAATTAATTAACCTTTTCGAATTTAAGTGTTTTAAATGTATACTACAAAATGTTTTTTCAGGAGAGTATTACTTATATCCTTCTTCCCGTGTCACCGAAGTTTTTAAACCTTGATGAAATGTGCCTTACTGATGAAAAGTGCCTTACTCATTTACGTCAATAATAGCCATACAATAGCATGGCGTCTAAGTGTCAACTACAAAACTTTCTATGGCATTATTTTCTCTTTTTTATGTTAGTACCAAGTTTACCCTCAATTTTCAATTTGTGTCTCTGAACCTTACGTAGACGAAAAACGCTTGTACATTGTATGAAGAAACTATCAATAATTCTAAATACATACTAATAACATTTCTGTATCACCATACATTCTCAAGGGTTTTTCTTTTGATATTTAGTAATATATTTAGTAATATCAAAAGACAAGAAAAGGTCGCTTTTGAAAATAGGAATGAAAAAACGGGATGGATATTCCTGGGTTTAATGTTGCACCAAAAATCAGTACTTGCCAGGGATGAATTCTAAGTACAGCTAACTAACTGGAACTAAGTAACATTTTAAATGGTGCAATGACTTGAACTGCCGTGGTATTAAATTGTAAAACTCCAGTATTTTTGAAAAGGAGTTTTACCAAGTTTAAAAATATCAAGGACAAAAAAATACTTTTGATAGATTTTTCTATGTTACTATAATGATGGTATCAGTTGTAGGCAAAAGCTGGCTTCTGTACTTTAAGATGTAAATAAAAATCATGGCCATTGTTACAGTAATATTAGTTGCTACCTAAAGCATTATAAAATAAATGTTGTTTATTTGACGCCAGCCTGGCTGCATTTTGTTCCTTGGGTCATGCCGGAAATGGTCGGTTCATATCATTAAAGATACGTCACAATTTCTGCTGCAATTTCTGATGTGCCACTGTTATGATGTTGAATGAGACTTCTTACGCTGTGCTGTTAACTATTGATACACCCTAGCGGAAAATGTTCAGTTTTTGGCAATTCTGTGTGTTGTGAATTGAAATTGGGTTTTTGATTCCTTGGTTAACATCCACGAAAATTTCACTGTGTTGTTTTACGTTTGATATTTGCTGTCGTATTTTGTTCTGGTACAACTTGCATTCAAAGTGCCACTGTCTTTTCCTTTGTACACATTTGGATATTTCCTTTACTATTTTCCTTTCGTACTATTAATAGTTTTGAATTGATTAGCAGTGTCTTATTTTTGTTGGCCTACTAATTCTTCCACATACTTCTTCCTTTTTCAGTTAATATATTTAATGTTAAACAGTACTCATTGCGCTCTTCTTTTATTGATAATTTCATGCCTTCTAATAATCTGTGCACGAACAAGCATTTTATTAAAATTAACAGACTTTAAAAGATAAACTCGTTGTGCATAGTTATAATAATTTTCTGTCATTCATGATTATCTTGAGTATTTTATGATGCAACTAGTATTTAGTAATATCCAAAGTATGTGGCATTTTCCCTAAGTAACAAACATGTAATTGGGGAACTTCAGGCACTAGTCTGTAGACAACCCTGATTTTGATGAAAGGTCTGTCTTATTAATGCTGTGCCAGTAAGGTGGCACAAATATTTTTCTTTAAATCGTTAATAGTGCAAAAAAAAACAGAGTGTTTGCCTATCTGGGTCAATGACAATTCATCCAAACACCTCATTTAATAAATGCCGACTTTAATAATTTAAAATATTATTTTGTTAGTATCCCAGTTCGTACTCTTAGACACAAAAAAAGAAACAAGCCAAAATTATAAAGAAAAATTTTAAATCAAAATTATGTTTTTATTTACTAGGGAAAGTGGGCAAAAACACTATTTTTGACTGTGTTAGTCATATAAAATATGCATGCTTTTCATATAACAAAACTAACTTCTTTCGAGATTACAATTAGTTTTGTAGGTGTTTTAGAGTGACAAATAGGATAACAAGATATGTTATTTATCTTGCTATTTAGCAATATCTCAATTAGCAAAATAACAAACATTTAAAGGCCTAACTGGGTACTTTTAAAAAATGTCAAGCTTTGTTGCTCGTGGAAAAGTTGGAAGGAGGCCAAAAACCAAGTTTTTTGCACTATTATGATAAAAAAGGAACATATTTTTTCCACCTTTCAACAGAAATTCATATTCTTGCAATATCCGTTCATATTATAAAAAGGGTAGTAAGATTAGCAATACCCATTAATAATTTCTTTTTGGAAATAGGATTACAAAAACGTATTTTTTAGGTTAACGCTGTAACCAGGACTTTATTGAGCCTCTATTTGTTTTTTTGTTAATATTTACCAAATATTTACAAATGTATGTCCTTTCTTGTTATAAAATGTCTAGGAAGATTAACAATACCCATTAATAATTTCTTTTTGGAAAATATGATTACAAGTACGTATTGTATTTAGGTTAATGCAGTAGCCAGGACTTAATGCTTATTTATTGAGCCACTGTTTATTTTTTGAGTAAATATTTACCAACTTTTAAGGTTAAAACGGTGTTAATTTAAAGTAATTAATTTGTTACTATGTTAAAATGATTTGACAGTGAACATAAAGGAAACATTGAAGATATTATTGTAATGTAACGTTATTATTATAACGTACATAATACTATTTACACTATAAATTGTATAGCGTGCCTCTGTGTAACTTTTTATTTTAATAAAGTTTTATAAACAGAAGGTCACGAGAATTGCTTGTGTTTATACTCAGTTATTTATCATTTGTACCTGATGAACATGACAGTCGTCGTAACATCATCGGCACTAGAACGAACAATATCTGTTCCGGTTCCTGCGTGGGATTAATTTCATGTCACTAACAACAATGTAATTTACTTTGTACCTGTAACTTGCGTAGTTTCGATCATGGGTGACCTTGAATGCAACCTCTCAAGACAGTTTGAGTTTCTTAATCGGAATTGCCATAACTCATCTCTCATATTGGTACATTGTTATTAACAGTCAACACACTCTTTGCTGGCGATAATGGGTTAACTAGGAAGAAGGACTACTAGGACATAAAATGGACACCCAAATTTTCAGTTTTGCCAACTATACAAATTATCACGAAGTTGATAGAGGAGCTTCCCTCCTCGTTCTGCTCTGCATACACTAGGTTTTATGTCATCCCAGCCTGTCTTCGTTTGCCATGTGTTCATGAATGTATATAAGCTGTTTAACATCCATATTAATGCAATGCAATGTTCTCCCTTTTCTATGATTAGTATTGAAGTGACAAACCTAATACAAGAAAAAGAGCTGCTTTGGGCATGCTTTTTCAATACTAGTCCATGCCTTTTGAGAGATCAATTTGAGATACCATGATGGTTTCTAACATTTCAAGAACTTTGTTTTGCCAGCTGCAGCATTACTTATTTCGTGGACACGTGTGTTAACAGTACCTTATTCTTCCATTGGGTACACATAGTGGAATCTGCCATGTCTTTTTCACAAGGGTATAACTAGACTGGTATCTGATCACCTTCGAGCCTCTAACTTTTATACTTGAATAATGAAAACATCTAGTTAACATCTAGTGTCACATTACGAATTTCCCCACCTGTCGCTATCAATAATTACCACTGGTCCCAAAAACCAACAAAATAGAAGTTCTATTCGTTTTTCCATACTGGGCTTTATATGGGGGTATGCTTTTAAAGTTGCCTGAGCACCATGGAAGGCAAATTGTGGAGGGTGGCAAGAAATATAGCCACTTGCTGCATATAGCCACTTTCTTACACACAGCTTGTTGAGGAACCAACCAGAGGCAAAAGGATCTTGGTCTTGGTCATGGTGGATGTTGAAAGAGTTGTGATTGATGTCGTGGTAGATGATGTCCTTGGCACCAGTGACCACAACTCTGTTTCGTTTAGAATTGTTGGACCGGAGGGGGTACGTTCTAGAGAACCATCAAAAATTGGGCAGTGTAGCAAAATAAACTTTAAGCTTCTGAAACATAGATTGGGTTTAACAAACTGGGATTCAATCCTTGGGGGATGAGCTTGATTGTGAGGGTTTGTGGATTGCTTTTCACTCCTATCTTATTGCTGTTGTGCAGGGTTGTACCACTGTGAGGCAGATACGAGGGGCATCAAATTGGGCATATCCTGGATATATTCGGAGGTTTTTTGTAAAGAAATACGACTGTGGAGGAGGTACAGAACCAACAAATGTGTCAAAAGTCTTTCTGCTTACAAGTCTCATTGCAGGCTGGTGTTAGACTCCTTAACTGGATTCGAAACTCAGAGGGAATTACGTGTCATTGCAGAGGGAAATCCTTCATCTCTCTTTAGGTTCCTCAGAGAAAAGACTAGCGCATCTCGTAAGCTTCCATCCCTATATATGGATCAAAAACTGTTGACTGACGATTTGGCTAAGGCTGATTTACTAAATAAAACATTTGTGGCCATTACCAATGACAATGGCATTCAACTGGCTTCTAACATTGCTGTGGCACATAAATTTTGCAGTGTGGCAGTCGATAATAGTATGATTGCTTCTGCCCTTTCCCAGGCAAAAAACAGCAAAGCTGTGGGCCCTGATGGCTTATCAGCTTTTTTATATAAGCAAATAGCTAATGAGATAACATATCCGCTAAAGAAGATTTTCATTATAGACCAGTTTTGTTGACACGTGTTCCCTGCAAGATATTGGAGAGGATTGTGCGTGACAAAATTATATCTTACCTCAGAAGTGAGGATCTCTTGGATAATGACCAATTTAGGTTTCGGGCTGGTAGATCGACTACACGTCAGTTGCTTGTCAGTCTCGATGATTGGTCGATGCATTGTGATTCAGGGATATCCACCAACGCCATTCTTCCCGATTATGCTAAGGCATTTGACTCAGTGTCCCGTAGTAAACTGTGTTTAAACTCTCAAATTTGGGTATTGGAGGTGTCCTCTTGAGGTGGATTGACGATTTTCTTGGGGGTAGAACCCAGGTGGTGCGTGTGGGTAAGTCGGAAGCACCGCCAATAGAGGTCACTAGTGGGGTGCCCCAGGGGTCGGTTTTGGGCCCACTACTATTCTCCCTCTACATCTCGGATCTGCATTCTAATGGAAATGGCACATATATGCCAAAGTTTGCGGATGACATCAAGCAGTATCGTCACATTATTGACCAGGTCGACCATGAGAAATTATCGCGCGATTCCCTGCATTCACTTAGAATGCTAGTCGAATGTTTGGCAACTAGTTCTTGCGGGCGGTAAATGTAAGGTGTTCCTTGTGGGATCTTCAAACAAATTTAAAGTATATGAAATTGCAGGTAAGAAACTAAAACATGAGTTGACATGCAAAGCCCTTGGTGTGTGGTTTTGTAGCAGCTTAAAGTGGTCTACACGTTGTGCTCAAATTGTCAAATCAGCCCGACAGAGATCTGCCATTGTCCGTCGATGCTTCTCATCTGGGGATCGCAAGACGCTTTTCTGGGCATTCTGCGTTTTTGTTAGACCCATCCTGGAATACGCCTCTCAGGTCTGGTCGCCAAATCTTGTAAAGGACATAAATCTGGTTGAGTCGGTACAGCGATCATTTACGAAGAGGCTGCGAGGTTTATCAAATTGTTCATATAAGGAACGTCTGCGATTGTTGGGGGCTGACACTCTGGAGTTGCGCAGGCTCAAACTTGATTTAACACTGACCTTTCTGATGCTTCATAACATGGTGGATTTTAATTACGGGTATTTTTTTGAGCTTCGAAAAGATAGTGTGACTAGGGGGCACTCGTTGAAACTGGTGGAGAGGAGTTTCTCCACGACATGTCGGCGCCAGTTTTTTTCGTTTAGGGTTGTGAAGGCCTGAAACTCTTTGCCGAATCATGTGGTAACGGCCACCGTGTTGCATCTTTTAAGGCAAAACTATCAAAGTTAAATATCCATCTCCTGTCTTATACCCATTACTCATTAGATTAGTTTGGCGGGTCTTTTTAGGCAATTTTATTTGAACAACCATCTTTTGTCGTTTCATCATTCTTTTAAATTTTGTGGGCGGGCGTAAGTGACCTTTTATCGGCCCTGCCTTGTTCTCTCGTGATTTTTTTTTGCACGACGAATGAATTATTTATTTATTTATTTATATGCCAGATTCATCAGAATACCTATTCCTGATGGCTTTTTCATAATCTTTTGCATATAGCTGGTGTGATACTTAAGCTAACCCGATAAATGAAATAAATACACATTATACATGATTGTCGCTTGTGAGCCTTTTGACACTGCTTGCCTTACTGCTTACCTTACTCAGTAATGCTTTTACTGTTTATCTTATTAACACTGCTTACTTTACTGTATTAAGGTAATTATTAACTTGCATTTGTTTCGAAATTGATGCTGTTCTGTAGGAGAAAAGCATTTTCTGTAAAGTTTTTTCTAAGAACCTCTTAAAGCAACTACGTAGGAAGACTGGGTTAGTTTTGCATGTGGTAGGTACAGTACACAACATCTCAGTTTTATAGCTTCATTAAGCCTTCTTTCGTTAATGTAATCCAAGTGAGTTTTCTTTTACCGTAATGATAACTTAGGCTAATTTTAATCTTGTGTTGTATTACAGAATACCAAGAATCCTTGAGTTTTCCGTGTGGGCATTGCTTCAAAGTCTTCAAATCCAGAAGAGGTCTGAACTATCACTTAAACAAGCGTAGGGAAAAGTTTAAATGCATTGTTTGTGGTGAATGTTTTGAAAGTAGTAGCAACCTGCAAATGCATGTAGTAAGTCATAAGTAGGGGAATGAAATATATTTTTTATTGTAACCATTTCGTTTCTGTATGACTTCATTCGTGCAAAATAAAGTACTTAGTGAGTGATCATATTATTTCATTAAAGGATAATTCCTGATTAACAACACTGTCATGCATGCCGTTGAATAACAGTTGATCTCTGTGCAAGTGTGCATGTAACCTATTACAACCTATAAGACTATCATCTGGTTATGGAGTATTTTTTCTGTGTAATCATAAACGAAATTTTGATTTGGATAAAAACGGTTGCATAAGTATAGTCCTCGATGACAGCAGGAACACCAACAGTGACGTAAAAAAGCTTTTTTGTTTCTCGATCAACCCTTCTATTAACTTTCGGGACCCCTAGTGTAACATTGCTTTAAGTTGCTAGGCTGCATTAGTTTTGGTCAAGAAGTTGGAGGGGAAGGAGATTGTTGTAATCAGGTAGCCCAGTCATAACATTTTCTAAACACCCACATTAATAAAAGGAAGCAAGATCACTGGGTAAAACGACCGGAAATAAATCTTTCCTAGTGTAAACATGAGGTTCTTTATAGTTTTATTTTATTGTCTAGTGTTATGCTTTATATGTTTTTTAGCAAAACCTACAGAAAAGTAGACCAGTTACAATACTGACATGCCTACAACCCACCATCCAATGGCATTCATTGTAATAATTCTGTGTTAAAAAAAAAAAGACATTTTATAAGGGTTCATTTTCCCACTTGCTCCATGATTAACGTTATAATTTTTTGCCCTTTGATCTACTACACTGAAAATAAACTTGAAAACTACTGAATCCTAATAAAAATTCATATTAAAACTATTCCGAATAGTTTACATCACCATTTGTTTGCAGATGGAGTTCGAAGAAACCTATTACTTCCATACTTGTGCAACCTTTGCCACAAGCGATTCACAAATATCAACACTTTGAAGCAACACCACAAAGTACATTTGGGAACTTACCAATATTTGCAATGCAACAAGTGTTTTGCCTGGAAAAGTGATCTGAATGCTCATACTGTAACTCATGCACCCATAGAAAAGCGGCAAGGATGGCCCTGCAATATTTGCGGCCGAAACTTTAGTTCTAGCCATAGTCGATCTAATCATCAAATGTTATTATTTAGTTTAGTTACTTCGAAGAAGTCTATTAGCTATAAGGAAGTAACGATATTTTAATTTGCCATGTTATTTACCTAACTTCTCACACTGAATCTAACGTTGTAAACAATGGTCGTCAATATCTGGTACCGTTACGAAGTTGAAAAAAGCGACGGACGGACGGACAAATTCGTTGCAATAGTCTTCTCAGCCAGTACGGCTGTACAGAAGACTAAAA
Organism: Lithobius niger; assembly: GCA_023313725.1. Taxonomy (NCBI): domain Eukaryota; kingdom Metazoa; phylum Arthropoda; class Chilopoda; order Lithobiomorpha; family Lithobiidae; genus Lithobius; species Lithobius niger. The sequence goes on along the minus strand of JAHWFP010150626.1, from coordinate 79,400 downwards.
ACGAAGCCCTCCAACAGCAACTTTCCTTGGAATTGCCTACACTGGTGGATGGACACCTCCAACATAGACAAACCGGTTCCCCTTCACGAACCTCCCCAGGACCTATGACTACTAATGGACGCAGCCCTGACGGGATTGGGGAGCACCCATTCAGGATCTCGAAGTCTCCAGAACCTGGCCCCCAACACAGACGAACACATCAACGCACTCGAATTGAAGGGAATCCTCAACGCCCAACATCACTTTCGTCCAATAATAGCAAACAAGAAGGTCCAAGTACAGGCCGACAACACCATGGCAGTGGCATACATCCGCAAAGAAGGAGGCACCCGCTGACGGACCCTTCACTGCATCACATCAGACATCTTCAACCTTTGTCAGGAAGTCAAAACAACTCTTCAACCTCTCCACATCCCTGGCAACCGGAATGTAATAGCAGATGCTCTCTCCCGCAACAAACCACCATCAGGGGAATGGACTCTCAAAAACGTCAATCTGCGAATCTCTCTTCAACATCTGGGGCAAACCAATAATCGACCTCTTTGCCACGAAGCACAATGCCAGACTTCCTCAATTCATCAGCCCATGCCCAGACGACCTTGCATGCGTCGTGGATGCGCTGACCTTCCCCTGGAAGAATCTGTTCTCCTATATTTTTCCCCCATTCAAACTTCTACCAACAATCCTCATGAAGATCGAACAATCTCAAGGCCTCTTTCTCCTAATTGCACCCAACTGGCTGGCATCCCCATGGTTCCCCAGCTCCTAAACCTACTCGTGGAACTTCCAAGAAGACTTTCCGACCTTCTAGACCTACTGTCGCAACAGAAGGGAACCAAATTCCACCCGAACTCCAAAATCTTACATCTGCACGGGTGCTACTATTATCAGACTCATGCAAGAGGTAGGAATTTTTGAAGAACAGGCCACCAGAATCGCCAGCAAAGCTCTTCGAAATTCAACCAACAAGCTCTACAATAGCCACTGGGAAAGATGGTTTTATTGGTGTAAGCGAAAGACGGTTAATCCAATCAATCCCCCTATGCAAGAACTCCTACTTTTTTTACCGACCTGTTCAAAGATGGAGCCATTCTCGTCTACCGGTCAGTACTAAACTCAAGCTTCAAAACTACTGGAAACAAACGCCTACTTGAAGACTTCCGGCTCTCCACATTGCTAAAATCCTTCAAAATATTTTCCCCAATCGCATCTACCACTTGTTCTGGAGTCACTCATGAAAGAGCCATACGAACCACACTAATCACCTCACGAGAAAGATTGTCTTCCTTACATCACTGGCCGCAAGCCTTCGAAGCAGTGAAATGCAAGTTCTCTCAATTGACCCCGCTTACTGCTTCTTCTTCGACGACTGCAAATTCATCCATCTGAGGCCTCGTCCTGACTTTCGTGCCAAGACACAAAAACCCTCTGAGTCATTTAAGCCAATTATCATTACAGCGCTAACAAACATTATTGGCAATGAACCGGAAAGAACCTTATGCCCTGTTCAAGCTTTACACTATTACATCAAATGAACAACTGACCCCGAATGCAGAAGAGGCCAGCTTCAACTCTTTCTCCCATTCACCAAGGGCACACACGTAACCTTAGCCAAGTCTCCATGGCTGAAATCCTCCAAGCCGCATCATAGAGAAGCCAAACTGTCTTCATGAGCGTGAATGGCGAATGCTTGCTTGAAACGAATGGGAATGGCGAATGCTTGCTTGAGGCGAATGTGAACGGCAAATGCTTGTTCGGGCGAACGTGTTCGTATGAAGCGGGCGGGCATTGACGAACGACGAACGCTGGGCTTGAGCGGAAGAGGGCAGGGTAAATGCTTGTCATCACAGGCGATGAACACTTGACTTGGGCGAACACTTGAACGACGAATTCTTCGAGAATGCTGGATCCACGTGAGAGCAAGGTTGGAGCGATCGTCTACGATGAGAGCTTGAGGAAAAGAGATGGCCGTCAGGGGCAAGCTGCCTGCTGTTATAGGAGGGCTGTGCACATGCACAGTGGGGTTGCGCATTGGCCAGATCTAGAGAGGGAAAAACCTCAAGTCATTAAAGAGCATCCAGGAACTGAATGCAATTAAATTTACAGGTAGTATAAATTTTCGATAAGACGATAGAAACCAATTTTGACCCCGGAAAAATTTAGGTTTTTCACGAGTCTAGCAGGATCTAACCCATATTGAGATTGTTACATTCGTGTAGGTTATGTTATCACCATGGGATAACTCGTACATGCATTGGGCTGAACAACGGCATCTAATCAAAAGCTTCCATTAATAGCTTGGATGTAGGAAATGACTCAAAAGGTTCATTGATTAAAGAAAGCTCTAGAAAATTCGTGTTTCGTAGTTAATTTCGTTATTAGCTGCATAAACACACACAAATCTAAAAGTCTCAAGTCAAAGAAATATTTCACACTAAAAATACGACTCAAATGTGCTCAAACACAAACATTCGGGCGACAGGGAACAACACTCTTCATAGAAATGCATACATGGCTATGATATTTAGTTCTTTAAAAAATGTTAAGCACCATATTCGTGTCAGTATAACAATTATTAACTTATCCGCTATCTGACACGTGTTAAGCCTGTAAGATGGTGGGGATGTCCCATTTGATAAGATCTATTGTGATCAGAGAAAAAATAGTCCAGACATTAGCTCTATCCCCTATCTAAGCGTACCAAATTGAAAACAAAAGTCTGTTTAAAGAATTTTATTGAGAGTGCATCTGTTACAGGTAATGCCGCACTAACACGAATTAGAACAACAGAACACTACAATCAGCATTTCAGTTTCCCGCATTTCTCGCAGTTCTTGTTGGAACCCTTTCCGCAACATGTCCCTTGCTTGTTGCATTCCCAGACGGTACTTTTAGAGCAGAGACCTCCGGTTCCACAGAAGCGGCCTGCTTTACCACTTGGATTGTTGACACACTTTTTGCTTGGATGGCATGCTGCATCAGTAAGGCTTGCAACGACGACCAGAAGACAAAGGCAAAGCAAGATATGACCACTCATTTCTTCCCCTTCAAATGGAATTGAAAAACCTAAAAAAAAATACACAATGATTTATTTGAAATTACTCAGCAGTGCTGCGATTGTGATTTGCCTATATGGCCATTTTATGTCTATCAGTCTTTCACGGACGAAGAGTGCATTTTGTCTTTATTATTCGACTGTGACCATAGCAATGTGATCAGGTCTAACCCTTCAACTATGAGGGTGTCATTATCGAGCCGTGTACTTGTTGGCAAAATTCTGAACGCGTTTGATTTGTCAGATTTACTGTTAGTGATAGGTATTTATGCAGGCATTTATCCTGTATTGAGTTTATTCATTTCAAATTTGTTACAACGTTTATATTCGCTACAATTTTAAAATATTTGAAGTAAATACATGAACTTGCACTTTCTCAGTACAAATCGTAACCCCTCCCCCTTCCCGCCACTGCACATCATGCTCCTGTATATAAGGCGGTAGTGGCGTTAAGTACTCACTTCGAGACTGAGTTAACAGGAACAAGGTCGTTCTGTCTTTGGCCTATTACTGACCTGTTCCGACCAGGAAGGCTTAGAGTTTTAACAAAAGTTAAAAAAAATTAGTGTTTTTAAATTTGTTTGTTTACAATGCTTTTCAGCTGATTAACTTTGCACTTGAAAACGTGGTGCATGATATCCGCGAAACGTTGTGTCTTTTTGCTTCTTTGCGTAAATTTGTGGATTTTTTATTTACTTCTTCAACTACGAATTGTGCTGCCTTTTTTCACTCTATTTAAATATATAGCATGACAATACCAATGTACGTTAGTTTTGCACTTTAGCATTGTATAAGTTAACATTGTCGTAAGAAAGTACGGTAACGAAAAATCGGGATTTAAGTACTTTTGTGGTTTTCCCTTTGAATTCATAAATTTGTTAACCTAAAAAAAAAAAACCATTGATTTTGCTGGCCGCTTTGGATTTATTTTATCTTCATCCTTTTCAGGAAACCTGTACGACCAAACGCCTAAGTGAGATTTTAGCTTCTCCTTTTTTTGTGTGTAGTGTGTGAAAAATAAAAAAAAATTACTCAAATTTATAATTGTTAGAATTACATTAAGCACTCCAATCATCATCATTTTTAATATTTGAAGAACAAAAATGAGGCCAGTATTTATCATTAAATAATATGTTTCCTTTTTCTCTTCGTTTTTCCTCCCCATTTTTCTCCATCTTCAGTACTTAAAAATTGACTCATATTTTCCCCATTTATATTTTCTGACGGTTCGTCAAACCTTGAACAGAATGTTTAATAACATCAATGACCTAGAACCGTGATTCATTATTTATAAGGAATGTTTTTTATACCATGCTAAAAATAGTGAGAACTGCAACAATCATTGTCATATATTTGACCATTGAAACACCTTTTTTCTTTGCATTCTCTGCATATAACATAAAGCTTCAGAGACGAAAATTATTGGGGGGGGGGGGCATGATTTCTGACAACCCCCACCCCCAACAAAAAGTCTTAGTGGGGAAAAAAATCTGCAACAAGCGACAAAAGTATTCAGGTAATTGGACAAAATCGAAATGTAATCGGAAATTTTAGCCTTCAAACCGGTTCCCCAATCCCCCCATGCTTCCAAACAAAAATGTTGTTGCGTTTTTAGTTTCAAATCAACTTACTGATGAAAGATAAATAAAAACCCAACGTAATGATATGAACCACTACTGCGCATTCTGATTATTAAAAAATTGTACATTTCACTAAGTGTATAGAATCAATGGACAAACATTTTGTTCCATGTAAACTAACCGACCCTAGAAAGGTAATGAGCTATTGCCTTGGGTCCGATTGCGACCCAAGTTAATTACAGAACTATATAACACATCCCTCAGTGTTTGGTGTTCGTTTGGACTTTTTTCTTGGAGGGGTTGAAACCTGATATAATAAATGACTGGAACTGGTACCGTGGAAAAGTCCCTACCAGCACATGCTTACATTTAATTTCATAAAGATTTGTCCTTTGTCAACACCTTTTTTTCCTTTCTTTAATATCGTTGTCAGCAGGGAGGTAACGTATAGGCTGGGTGAAGAACACTTACTAAATGTGTAAGTACTAGGGACAAACAGTTAACATCTTTTCCATCTGTATAGTTTCCAGAGAAGGTGACCAGTTGACAAATACGACACCCTCCAGGAAATGCAAAATAAAATGCGTTAAAAAAATCAGTTCATTGTCTAACAAATATGACACCCTTTACAAAATGCGAAAAAAAAATTGATGTCGTAATAATTTTCGGCTCAATATTCACCAGTAGGTCATGATCACTTCCAGAATTTTAAAAGCTAAAGCTAACATTAGCCGCATCATGGCACGTTAATTTTAGAGAATTAATTTTTTAAGGTATAATTAAAAAATGTACAACTAAAAAAATTTAACTTTAACTTAATTTTTTTATTTAGTTTTATTTTTAAATTAACATTGTTTTATATGTTTTTTTTTAATCATAAGTACATTTTTTCATGACTGATCTCTCCTGCAGTAGTATTTGATCTGCACCCAAATGTTAGCTAATGATTCTTACTTCGTCTAAACGATGCAACATGCTGAGTGGATCATAAAATACTAAATAAAACAAAAGTAAATAGCATAACTCGGTGAAGCCATTCAGAAAGCGTACTGAACAGTGCAGGAGACAGAAAGCTTTCTACGATGTTATTGACGTATTAGCTTATGGAAATCCCTTCTGTTGTTGGTCTAGGACCTTTACCCAACTGCTGACCAGTCATTTGAATTCAGGCATCAGAAAGCTTACTGAAGGGTAATTGGGTTTCACAATTATTATTCTGCCTATATTTTTAATGTACTCTATGGACCTACCTGTGTAAGGTGCGCTTCAGAGAACCATATTGTCAACTGGATACTCAAAGAAACGAAATTAGATGTCATAATTATTAAAAATAAAGCAAAATATGTTTGCTTCAAATGAAAAGCAAACATCAATACACGCGATAAAATTCGTGTATCATTCCCGGGTTCAATTCTCGGACTTAGATGACACGTAATTAAAAAAAAAAGTACTGTTACTTAGTTCTAACCTTGACAATTCACAGTATCGGCGTCTTTTCTTTCTTTGTAGTTTTATATTAAAATTATTTTGTAAAAAAAAATTTTAAATTTGAAATATTCGTTTTAATTTCTCACACTTCACCCATATATTTGTACATGAAGTACGTCTCTCTTCGATATTACCTTCAAATTTGTTATCCAACGATGTGTGGTCGGTGTTAGAGAGAGACTATTCCAGTGGTTTGGGTTTATATATAAAACTGCAACAAGCTTAGACAATGAAAAGAATAATAAATAGGTCATTTGCCTGTAAGGCAGTGACGTAATTAGGAAACAGAAATGAATTTTGTTGTTACACAAAGACACAAGAGTTTATTTTGTTCCTGATAAAGACAACTTTTTACACGGAGCTTCTCTTTGTCACACGAAGTTCCTCTTTTATTAATACTCATAAACAATATGAAGAAGACAATATGGCAAAGGAAAGAACATCTGTTGATGCAACTGTAAACGAATGTACGACCCATGTTGTATTGAATATTTTTTTCACAAAAAGGGGGAAGTCTAATTTGAAATGATGATGGAAG
>JAHWFP010150626.1:36101-67739 GCA_023313725.1 Lithobius niger | reverse complement strand
AAAAAAAACATTTGTGTGGACGTGATTTAGTCGTCACTCGCAATTTTGGATGTTTTGTTAACTAATTTTTCGTTGTTTTCTTTTAGTGATCAGGTAACTGAAAACCGAAATAAAAAAAAAAGTAAGCGTACACTATTTACAATAAAAAAGCTATATACATGGGTGAATAATGTCAATTTGGCTTCTTTGGATGGGACCGTGGAAGAGGGTGTTTGTTGGTGGTGGAGCACAGTCAGCTCATATACAGGGTTAGGCAAAAGTCTGGTCACACGCAAATAATTGCCGATAGAATGGTCCTATGTTAATTCTGAAGATACGTTTGTAATGTAAGTCAGATATGGGGAAGCCAATGAAGATATTTTCAATGACCTTGAAAAAAGCATTCAAGGTCATCTGCATTCTATCTTCCAAACGGCGCAAGATACGGCAAAAAAGTGAATTACAAACTTGTACGCGAGCATCAAACATGACAAACTGCGAAAACAGATTGAAAATCGGAGCATAATTGCAATAGTTATGAGGGGAAAAAATAGCAACAAAGTCTTCCCTCAACATTTTAACTGCCATGCAGTGAAGCTTAGGGGCTGCCTCTACAAGCGAATGTACTATGTGATGCGAGTCTTTCCTTCGGCAATCAACGCAAGTGAATGAGTGCCGTAGTATGCAATTAAAGAAAACAACGTATGATACGGATAAGGTCTAAATTGCGCCATCATTCACAACACAGAAAGCCACGTTCGGTATGTGATTATTTTCTGGTTTTACATTTAGTATTTTTTCCGGTGCTTATGCCCCTTTGAGTGACATCCAGCCCGGTTGCCACAATCGCTAAAACGCATTGTTATTACGAATGCCCATACTTCATTTCCGAAGGCAGAAAAACTTTTTTTTCTGGGGAAGTAGGGGTGGTCGAAAATTACATCCCACTTTTCGCCCCCTGCTACTATACTACGTACGACCGATGTATTGTTAAGGGATGATTATTTTTCTTTTGTTGTGAAGTGTATGGTACCATAATGAAAAAAAATATATATTTGAAGTAAACAGCGAATAAATCGAATTTTTCAAGATTTTCTCCTCGTTTTTTGGGGCACTTTCATTCCTGTCCCCTCAGCCACCTCCCCCCCCCCCATAGTTATATTAATGTCATGTCTTTCAGTCGCTAACATGTACGTTTGAATAATGCTTACTACTACAAGTTAAAATTCCGCCCCCCCCCCCCCCCAAAAAAAAAAAAAAAACGTTACTTGCGCATACGAATGCCCACACCTTTAAACCTATTTTCCCACCCGACCACCTTATTTTCGGCGCATTCTGATCGTATAGGCCTATCCTGCATCTTTCTTGAAACGTATTTCCTGAAAAAAAAACTGATGAAAGTACTTTGTTTTGAAGGGGGGGAGGGGGGAAAGGTATGTGCGTTGTTCATAAATCTATCTTTCCCAGTGAGCAAGTGACGCTAATTCATCTTGTCAATTGTTTCCTGTTAACCATAAACTTATAATTTACCGTTTATTGGAAATAATCTGTAATGAGGTAATGATTTAAGAATCTATTAAAAAGTGCGGGAATTCGAAAGTCCAGGGTTTTCCCACCCCTGGGTTTAAGTGAGGGCATTCGTAACGGCAAAACGGTTTTTCATTGCTGGGGTGATTGTTGCGACCGGCCTGAAATCACTCAAAAGGCCATTAGGGCAAAGTAATCACATACCGAGCGTGACTTTCTGTGTTGTGTTAGGCCTAATCCGTATTCGTGTTCGTTTACTGCAATCTGAAATTTAACTGCACTCATTGCTGCAGGAAAGACATGGCTCGCATTCACTCTCTTGTAGAGGCAGCCCCTATGCTTCACTGCATGGCAGTTAAAACGTTCAGGGAAAACTTTGTTGCTATTTTGTTTTACTCATAACTATTGCAATTATGCTCCGATTTACAATCTGTTTTCGCAGTTTGTCGTGTTTGATGCTCACGTACAACTTTGTAATTCACTTTTGTGCTATCTTGCGCCGTTTGGAAGATAGAATGCAGATGACCTTGAATAATTTTGTCAAGGTCATTGAGTATATCTTCATTGGCTTCCCCATGTCTGACATACATTACAAATATGTCTTCAGAATTAACTCAGGACCATTATATCGACAGTTATTTGCGTGTGACCAGACTTTTGCCTCAACCTGTATAATTTTTACGAATGCTGTGACACGCAAGTTATACAATTACGTATGATATAATAGTCAGTATTAAGTGGCATCTGAAGCCTCGCAGGGAAGCTTATATGTATTCCTTCCCTGTTTTTTTTTTCCCGGGGGGGGGGGGGGGAAGGGGGGCGATGAAAGGCGTGAGGGAGATGGCTGCTTTCTACAATGGCGTATGTTACGCGTATGTTTTAGTCATGCAGGCCAGGCTCCTTTTGTGAAAAGTGACAATAGGGACCAGTTGACTAGAGTTGCCTACGAAAACGTGTTCCCTATTTTCACTATACAAAACAAAAATAGAAAAGTATGAATTTGGACATTTTCACCGCCTATTTTTTTATACGCCATTCTGTATGTTAAATTTGCCACTTGCCCTGCCTAACGTAGCTACGCCTCTGAGCGACCATTCTCCTCCCCCCACCCCAACCTCTTAGACTTTTTAGCAGAATTCCTTTTTTTGCCTCCCTCTCCCTTTCCCCAAAACAAAATTTTCCTCCACTGATAAATATAGCTCATAATCCACGAAATTTAAGCACTAACCAGTCTCATCCACAATCCTAGTGTAACCCTGCCATTCTTTATTTAGCGTTTGATGAGACCTTTATGGCACATTAGTCAAATTCACACTTCAGTACTGCTAAATACGTTTGCTCAGTCGTAGCGGTGACGTAATCAGCACGAAGCTTCTGATTGGTTCCCTACGTCGTCCGTAGCAACCAAACGACCACCGCCAACGGAGAATAGATACAGCATTACAGGAAAGCCAACCGTACGGTACTCGAGCTAGAGGAAAGTTACGTAACTTGGCATTAGTAAAGTAGTTAAGGTAAAGTTTGACCTGGGTAAACCTTACAGTAACTATACCAAAAATGCATTACTCGATAATCTAAACACAACCAAACAACTCCAGATATTATTCCTTCTTTGTCTACACGTAAAAATGTTTGAAAGTCGGAATCTACTCTGATCTACTCTCTGCTAAAATCTTACTTCAAAAAACATTAAATAACTGTTTGTTCCCCTATTTGTAATGTTTTTTTATGGGGGGGGGGTTGCAGTTTGGTTTTAATGTATTAATGGATTATGCAATAGTAAAGTTTCACGTGGATTTTTCGTGGTATTTGAAACTTTACACGTAAACCTTTTTTGTGTTGTTTTCCTGTTTCGACTTTGGTTCATTTGAACATCGAAAGAGTTCCTTTTGATTTCTGATCATCTTTTAGAGAGGTGGTGCCAGAGACAAACCCCGAAACTGGAGGGTCGATGATTCCCCCCCCCCCAATCTGAGTTATTCCCCAACAGGGTGGTAATGCTTCCCCACGGAAACCCCCTGTCCCCCCCGGTGGCACTACCCCTCATATTTTGGTTTCGCTTTAAATTCCTTATGCTGCTGAAATAATAGGTTCAAAGCAAATGGTTTCAGGAACCTGTTGACGCGCATTGCAAGTGTACGCAAGGGCAACTCGCAAATGGCAACAAATCTGCAAATGGAATTTGAAAATTGCCATTTTTACTATTTTTTCTGGCCAGCAGATGCCGTTGCAAAGCAAATGACACAATCTAACCGCAGTTTAAATCAGTAGCGTGCACAAGAGGGGGGAGGTAGGGGGCTTACCCGTGCCCTTTTCGGAAAAAAGCAGTTTTCGTAAAAAAAAATTGGTCCTTTTGTGCCGACATAATTGGTGCGACAGTGCCTGAGAAAGGGTCTAAAACACTGAAAAAAGCCTACAAGGGCAAAAGCGAGAGCTAAGAAAAGGGTCCCCAGGAAAGAAAAAGTCGCTAGAACTTAATTGTGCCTTTTTACTAAAAGTCAAAGGGTGCATGTGCAGTGCACGCTGCTGATTTAAATAACCGTGCGTTTCTTTTCCTGGAAAACGATTTTCCAAAACGTATCGTGCGCAATTAACGTCAAATATTGACGTTGAGACGCCCTACTTGTTTTCTGCTCTTCACTCGATGGAAGAGAAACATCTGGTAACACTCATTTTCAGATTATATCGTTTTTGTCTTTCGGCATCGAACGAAACAAAGAAAAAATAAATAAACTAACAATACACCACTTCAAGAATACTTCACACCGGAGCTGCCAAATTGGATGTGAGCAAAGTATAATGGAGTTGGGAACTAGAAGAAGGGGACTGGAAGTTGGGGAGGAAAGGTAAGTTTTTTTTTTTAGCAATTGAGAAAACAGAGCAGCCAGCTCTTTCCTAGATGCAAGTTGGAGAATTGAGAAAGATTAAGTTATATGTCTTTCTTGACCCAGTATCAACCCTTTGCACGTTGGCGTGGTTTAAAAACAAAATCTTCATCAAGTAAAGCTGGGCAAAAACCAAGCCCCAAAGCACACCCCGAGCTTTGAGAGCCAACCCCTCCCCGGGGGGCTTAATATTTTTTTCGTAAACAGTTCAGATAGGCAGGCCAGATCTCGCACGAAACTTCGTTACTTAGCACCCACTAGTGGCGATTGTGTGCAATTGACTTTATTGCTGGTCTGTTGCTGTTGTAGTTAGGTTAGGTTAGGTTAAGTTAGGTTAGGTTAAGTTAGGTTAGGTTAGATTAGGTGAATCAAGTCGGATTAAACGAATTTTTTTCCATACGCAGATGTGCTGCATAGAGAGCTATATAGCGAGTTTTGCTAAACTACTTACAAAAAAAAAGTTATGCCCCTATGGGACCTGGAGCAATGCGAGCAGCAACAACCCAGTGGTCAGTATCCGTGCCTCCATAATCAAGTGAAGGCTGGTTCGAATCCAGCAAATGACCTAAGTCCCTTCTATTAAATTAAATCGAGAAGAGTATGTGTTTGTTCTTCAATGGTTACTACGAGGTTTGTGCACACGTTTTTGTAACCTTTTTTTTTTTTAGTAAGAAGGGATCGTCCAGTATTTATCAAAATGGGATAGAAGGCAGTTACAGGTTAACAGTTTATGGTGGGGAAAAACTTGTTTTGCTCTTTCATTCAGAGAGAGAAAGCGATTTGAAGGCAAAGCTTTGAAAGGAAAGCTTTGAAGAGAAAGCGATTTGATCGTATTAATTTAATCCTTCGTTCAGGCTTTGTATTTATTTGTATTCCTTTTCCACTCCCGATGGCAGTGAACGTTCTCGGTCGGAGCCCAGTCACTGCTGTGACCTTAACAACGGGTTTAGTCATCTTTATGAATGTCGAGGAATGAGCATATCACGTTCAAGATAATACTGTAATTTGAATTCAGTTTTTACCTATAAGAAATTACTTTTTTTATTGAATTTTTGGTTAAAAAATGGGAAAAACATTGATTCTCGGTTTCGCACTAACGCATATCGGTTTCGTTAGTACCAGTCGAACACCGAATTTCGTAAAGTCTAATAAAACAGCTGATAAATACCAGCGGTGCACCTGTTGCGGGGGTTAGGGGTAAGGGGGGAAAGAGCCTCACGGCAAGACCGTTAGTTAATAATGTATTTTTCGCAGGCTGAATTCTGAAAACAGGCCTTATAAATGCATCGAAGGCACAAAAATGCTGAAATTGATCTGTTTCACAGGGCTCCGAGAGACTTTAAAGCGAGCCCCTAACTAGTTAGATTTTTTAGCTGGATTCCCTTTTTTTTTGCCTCCCCCCTTTCCCTAAAACAAAATTACTGACTGCACAGTGAAATTTAAGCTATCTAACCAGTCTAACCCACAATCCGAATGTTACGTACCATGCTTTATTTAGCATTTGACGAGACCTTTATCAAATTTACAAAACTGCTAAATAGGTTTGATCTGTCACGACGGATGACGTAATCAGCACGAAGCTTCTGATTGGTTCTCCATGTCGCCCGTAGCAACCAAACGACCGCAGCCAACACAAAATAGATAAGAAGCAGTACAGGAAAGCCAACCGTACAGTACTCGAGCTAGCGGAAAGTTACGTAATTTGCATTACTAAAGTAGTTATGGTAAAGTTTGGTCTCAGTAAATCTTACAGCAACTATACCAAAATACATTACTCGATAATCTAAACACAACCAAACAAATCCAGATATTATTCCTTCTTTGTCTAGACGTTAATATGTTTGAAAGTTTGAATCCACTGTGATCTACACTGTGCTGAAATTTTACGTAATACAACATTAAATAACTGTTTCTTCCCCGATTTTTAATGTCCAGTCCTATTTTTGTGGCAGTTGCGTGGTTTTAATTAATGGCTTTTGCAGTAGTTGAATGCTGCAGTCAGGGCCGTAGGAAGGGTAAGACGAGCAAATCACCTACCTAGGTCACCACCTTCTCGGGGGCGGCATGCCGAATTCCTACCAACATGTAACCGTAAAAGTGGGTGATAAAGCATATATTTTTTACGAATAACGTTCACATAAGTACACAACGCCGTTAAAAATAAAAGATGTGACTGCAGACTTGGTTTAGTGCTCACTTCGTAATTTCCGGATGTTTTGTTATCCGATTATTCGTTTTTTCGTTTAATGATCAGAACTAAAAACCGAAATAAAAAAAAAGTAATCGTACGTAATTTACAATATAAAACTACAGTGCATGGCTGAATAAGGTGAATTTAATTTCTTTGTATGGTACCTTGGTAGTGGGTGTTTGTTGGTGGTGGAGCACAAATATATTTTTTATGGATGGTGTGGCCCGCAAGTTATAAAATTATGCATGACATAATAGTCAGTATCTAGCAACCCCAACAATTTTTTACATTCCGACAGGTGGAGTTAGTGTACCAGCTTTATTTTCCTTCCCTCCTAAAGCGTAGATTAAAACGAACGAACCCAAAATATGGTTGTGAGCCATTTTAAAAGGTCAATAGAAACCTCAAATTTGACACAAGAGTTATTTTGAATTTTTTTTTGTTTTTCCTTACATGTACCCAGCACAGCTGTGGCTTTGTCTATGCCATGTAAGTCACCAAATTAAAACAAACCAACGTTGAAAGTAGACAATCAGCAGATTTTCTTGTTTTTTAATAACCGATATAAGCCTGTGTGCGATTCTAAAAGGTGAATCGAACCTCGAATTTTGTCAATACAGCATTCTAGTATTTTTTAATTTTTTTCATGTATGTTAAGAATCTGTTTCCGATGTGTGACGCTCGATTTGAGGCTTGTGTGAAAGGAAAAAAAACTGTGGAAAGTAGAGTTTTGGTGACTTGATCAATGGCGTCAGTAGAAACTGAGTGGTTCTCACAAAAACTTGAAACGAACTTCGAAATTAGTAGTGAGAATTACGAGCACAATTTTGACAAATAGTACACGAATTGGAGTACCAGGAACTGTCGTGTGCTCCTTGATAACTAAATAAAAGAATTTACTGTGAATATTTGAAAAAATAAATCCCATGCGTTTACCGTGGTTCGAATACATTTCTCCACGAGGAAGAGGGTTTGTTGAGAGAAGCCCTTGTAGAAGATAAGCTAAGCTGTTCATGGTTATGTAAGCCTCAATATAACATTCGTGAAAAAATTTGTTTATTCACTTCAAATAGGCAGTCTGGGGGGAGGGGCCTTGTGGGGAAGGCACCACTAAGTTGGTTCGCCTTAGGGTTGGGGGGAGCGGCTCTCAGTTAGTTCGATGTTAGGGTACTATCTACGGGCTTGGCTTTTAGCATTGCTTTAGTAAAATATAATTCTGGCTGTATTGAGTCAATTGCCCTGCAGCGGAGAACTGAGACCGACAGCGTTTCTCCCAGGCCAGTCACAAGGGATAGAATATGAAGTGATAGGTTACGATATGGGCACTCCCAACTTCTACGGATGTGTATGCATGTATTACCTCCTATTAAGAGCAGTAACACTAGTGAAACATAGTCGCTAGTTAAACAACTGACGAAATAACAGTAAAAAAATGGATTTGAAGGTAACTAATTTGAGGTTGAGGTTAATTTATCGTTAATTTTTTTTTTTACTTTTTGAGTATATATATTACTTTACTGGATCATGGTGGCTAAAATTATACATTAAGTAACTTCATTATTAATTTGTTCATGTAGGATGCAAAGCAGCCTACGAGTTTCTTTATTGTTTAAAAATAGATTTCTGGGAACCGTTTTTCATCTGATGCAACTAATGCTCGTAAAGATGTTCGAACTATTTAAACCTTCATACATCTACTGCAGTAAATAAAAATTTTGTTATGGATTTCGCAATGGCATAACATGTTCTGCCCCGTGTGCAAGAGTGTCTTCAAGGGTGCTCAACATTTACGTGAACACATATATATCCATGAGGGACGTTTTAGGTGTGATGTCTGTGGAAATTGCCTGAATTTTGCTTGAAATCTTAAATATCATCGTCTCACTCATCTCTGTCCTGCCGAGAAGATATCTTTGGTACGTTGTTGTCAATGTAAACTTACATTCGATTCGTCACAGCAGCTGGCATCCCATAATCACCGTGTTAATAATTACACTGTTCACATTGATTGAAAAAAACTGAAATCCAACATTCGATTGAGAATTTCACCTGTGATCAGTACAATGAGAACACACTTTGGGAGATAACTCCTTACCTGTAAAATATGGCGTAATAAAAACTTAGTGCAACTTTTCCAGCATAATATTTTTTAATGCCGTTACAGACATACATTTTGTTTTCTGCAATACAGGAAACACAGTAGCACAACAGCGAAAATTATACACTAAAGGTAGCAAAACCTTTACTGTGGACTTATAATTCACTGATATGAAGTCACAGAGATAAAAACTAGTGACTCCAGTTCACTGCACGGACGACTAAGCCATCTCTCTCTAAGGCCATATGTGAATCGATCAAGACTTCATTGATTCTAATCCCAGACGTGTCATCTTAATTAAATATGAATGCATTAAAGAGCATTGGCATTCATTCAACTCATAATAAGAATTGCTTGTCTTGACTACAAACAAGGATGAGCATGCCTTTTGTTTGCAGGCAATCAGGTGATGTACAGACGCCAGGGAAAAAAAAACGGCCGCGTCTATCATCCATTTTGCAGCCAAATTCTTTGTACACGTCATTAATAAGAAGTATTATTGTAGACACGCACGCAAATAAACAACTCCCTATTGTCAAGGCTCTCTCATGGCTTTCCTATTGTTGAGAAAGTGTTGGCAAAGGCAAAGGAAAGATTCGGGTTTGCTCTTTCCATTGTGCTCTTATTTGTGTCAGTTTTCAGCTGCTGATTATAACGTATTAGAGGCTAAATTGACAAGCGGTCATGAGGATTGAGGGGGGGGGGGCATAACCTAGTTTGCCATTTCTTTTTTTTTTTTAGGTCGTAAACGTATTGCAAGGTTGAGTGAATGTGTGCAACGATGCACATTAGGCGAGATTTAGTTTGACACACAGGAATAGTTGTTTTAGAAACAAGGGTGTAGTAATCAATGGCCAAGAGTGCACCTTGCATGCACCTGCTACAGGGAGCGAAGTCATGACTTACACACTCGATGATAACATCAAGTCATTCTCTGAGTGGCCCGAGTCTAAACACGATGCTTCACCTTCCAATAATGTATAACATACTACACACATTGCTTCACCACCTGACAATTTAAAGCATAATAAACACTGTTTCACTACCCGACAATGAATAGCCTATTAAACACAGTGCTTCACCATCCGTCAATGTAAAGCGTACTAAACAGAGTGCTTCCCCCTCCGGCAATGTACAGCCTACTAAACAGAGCTTCACTACCCGATAATGTAGGACGCACTTAACACAGTGCTTCAGCATCCAACAATGTACAGCATATTAATCACAGAGCTTCATCACCCGACAATTTATAGCCTAATAAACACAGTGCTTCACCATACAACTATGAATAGCCTACAAAACGTAGTTCTTCACTATATCTGACAATGTATAGCCTACTAAACACAGTGCTTCACCAACCGACAATGTAGAACGTACTATACACCGTGCTTCACCATACAACTATGTATAGCCTACTAAACAAAGTGCCAACAATGTAGAGCGTACTAAACACAGTGTTTGATCAACCAACAATGTATAGTGTACTAGACACAGTGCTTCACCACTTGCCACTGTACACCATACTTATTTTTTAATTAATTCTTTGATCCTTAAGTACGTCAAAGCAATTTAACGCTCGTGTGGCTGAATCGGCTCTATTTTGAAAATTGCCAGCCTTTTTTCAGAGAAGAAATCGCTGCTAAAGAGAGGAGCAAACCCGGGGTATCGAACCTGGAAACCTCCGATCATCGTAGGGGCCGAAAGATTGTCCAGAATTGGACAGAATAAGTTCCCATAGTTGCTTATATTACCCTTGCCGGCAGTCCTGGTGGGGACTTTGATAAGTTCCCATTTCCAGGGGTTCAACCAGATCCACAAACCCTCAGAAACCAGGCTGAGCTCTCTCACCGCTCAGCCACAATGACCGTACAGCAATTCACCACCCGCCAAAGTACATTAAAATTACTAATTAAATTTAGCTTAGTTTTAGGGAATGGGGAATCCTGATGTCATTTAGGCCTTCATAACAAACAACTCAAGACAATACTTAACAATAGGCTGTAAGTGCTCAAAGTGCATATTGACGGGCAGAAAATTATCAATAAAGTCAAATTTTGACGTTGGTTGGTGAACTGATTTTTACATGTAGTTCCATGCATGTTTTACAAGGCACCAAAACGAAAGATAAATACTTTTTTCTTTGTTTCCTCTTCAATGGTAAATTTCTATTTAAAAATTATGCTAATTCTCTGTTTCTGGCTACTTCATGTTCGCTACTATCAGGCTTCTACATTCATTAAAACAAATTGCACGGTTATTGTGGCTATTGAACAAGATTCTGGGATGGATTACTTTAATAACATAGTTTCGTCACTTGAAGTTCTTAATGCTCTGACGAAATAACATGATAGTGTTAGATATTATAGTCACGAACAATACTTTGTGTATTTTTCGCACATATCTGGAAAGCACATAAAATGTTTCTGTTGTCCTTTAATAGTTATGTCCTTGAAATGCAAATAGTTAATAAAAAAATATTGCTCCGTGCATAATGATGGATTGGAAAGCACGTATAATCCACACGTTTCTCATCAGTTGGCAAATACTTGGACATGATTAAATAATCAGTTCTTTATTGATGTCTGATTATGTCTTAAGCAGTCTTTATTTCCATCTCCACGAAACTGTGTTATAACGACGAGGTATGTAGCAATTGTACTGATTATCTGCAAGATATTGAAAAATACGATCTATAAAAGGTTATAGATATAACGAACAAATAGTTCCAGCAAAATACAACATACTGTTGCAAATGTTCTTCTGTTAATAGTAAATAGCCCCAAAGATGATGTTATTTCTATGGAGGAGTGGCCTAACTTCTCAATCAACAGGGTTATCTGCAATTAAAGTTAATAAAAGCAAAGGGAATAATATATTCCTACGTGGAATAAAATTCTCAGTGGCTTTATGACTTACCTGAAATTTTTCTTCCTGTGATAAATCTTTCCTTGTAACGTCACTTAAGCATTGTTGCCCAAATTGTGCCTGTAAGTTATGAAATTAGATTATTAAACATTTAAAAAAAACATACCAAAATTTTCTAATCTTTATAGGATAAACGAAAAGGCTTGTAATTGGCATTATTTTTAACGCAGATTATAATTTATTTCAAAGATACTTTTAAATTCACACCCAACTACCGCAGGCTACTTGAAAGTTTTTTTTATTGGCACCCTGCACATGACGACTACGTAATTTTTCCTGGGATGTTTATGCACCGTTATTAATATAAAAATCCAAAGTAAAACTGAACATACACAACTTAACTGCACTACCTTTTACCTTTTACACCTCACACCTTAGAGGGTTGTCAAGCTCCCAGCTGGCACCAGGGTGCGGAGACGTTACACCCTCGCCAATATAATAAAAAATAAGTGCTACTCTTCTAGTTTCCATTATACCCCCTCCCCTCCCGTCATTCAGTTAGGGAAAAGCACATTGTGCAAATTAATTACAAACCCTTGCGTTAAGTTGTAGTACACAATTGCGTGCTATGGGCGAACTTCTTCATTTTTTGGTGGTTTCCCCATTTCTGTTTTATGGAAGTCAGGTCTGTGGATCGTGTGATGGTAGTGCTTGGCTACATTCTGAAGAATATCTCCACTCACTGTGCACGTTACTGTGCACCACAGCTCAGCCTCCACACGACCTGTGCAATGATAGGGCTCGGTATTTGCACTGTCAGAACGTGTTCAGGACAGATTTTGTTTCGTACCAACACACACTTTGTGTACTTCTAATACACAAGTCCTGGGAAGGCTGATATTGTACGGTGTAGCAATACAATTAATTATTATTTTTGGTTAAAAGTAGCAGGCAGATAGCATTAAAGACTGGCCTTGTGACGACACAGTCTGTCTTAAATTATCGTTCTTCACGTTCTGGCTTATGGTTCTTAATTACATGCATTAACTTTTAACTTGTACAGACTTTTGTTATTGTCAGTTGATAACTGAGAAATCTGAACAACGTTTACGCTGGACTGAGTATGAATCCCAAACTCCATTTCACATAGAGTTCCAATCTCTCTTAGTTCTCTCTCATATTAGTGTATATCTATGTAACTAAGCATATAACTTAGTTCTGAAGATCACTGTTATTAGGCCGAGGAGAGATTCTACAATACATATTTTGTAAAATTTAATTCAG
Source organism: Lithobius niger (assembly GCA_023313725.1). Lineage (NCBI taxonomy): Eukaryota > Metazoa > Arthropoda > Chilopoda > Lithobiomorpha > Lithobiidae > Lithobius > Lithobius niger. The sequence continues at coordinate 54,910 of JAHWFP010150626.1, read as the reverse complement.
GCTATTTTCGTAGCAAGTACACTTTCTTATGCCCTATGTGCTCTGCGGACAACTCCTACACCAATCTCTATGAGTGCATATGGATAGCTTGCCACCGTGCGTGACCTAATGGTGTGAAACAGTAACCGTGTTATTTCAAAACGGCAGTAGTACTGTTTTGATTAACATGTTTAGTTATTTTTTGAATTCTTCACACTAAAAGAACTTTCATTGCATTAAATTATGGTTAATGGCTCTGTGTTGTTCGTTTAGTGCTTGGGAACACTATGTGTAAAGATCCTGCTCCCTTACAGCTGCTACTAAAAATCGACAACCATCCAATAGAAAATGCAAATATCTCCAAAATTATTTGTGGTAGGAACTTCATCGTCGAACTCATAAATTTACTGCACCGTACCTCTGCTTGTCATGAAATTTCAACCGCATTAGAACAAACTTGCCACCGCTATCGTTTCCCGAACTGACGAACACACAAACCAACGCACAAAATCCAAAATCAGTTTAGTATTCGACCTCACTAGTTTTTACTTGCTTGGCCAAAAGAAAGCAAATGATGGCAGACTGAGTGGCTGACTGTGTGACTGTTGGTACTCCTTGTTATTGTTTTATAATTTTTTTTATTTTAATTTGAATTTTTTTTAAATTCATTATTTATTTTACACGAGCAGAGCCTTAACTATCCTCAACCCGTAATGCCTACTGTTTGCTGCCTTTAACTCTTTATCTTATGATTTATTTTTAAACCTATGATGGATTTACCTGGTTTGTCAAGTTATCAGATGCTGTTGCACTTGTAAACAATTTGACTGTAGATACGAGAATAGCAGCTACATAATTGGCAAAAAACATCGAAGACTGATAGGACTCGGTTAAAAAAACTACACTATATGCATTTAAACATATGGAAATAGCATGAAATGCTACATTCATAGTTAGGAGAAATGCAAAGGTATCTTGAATAGATGCAGCCAGAGTATGTAGTTGCTTATAGCGAACATGAATATCGATTAATTGTTGCAATAATGGAGAAGATGACAGTAAGTGTCGAGATAGTGCTAAATTTAGTGCAGAGAAATACTTAGCACACATTCTAATAACAACTGTGAAAAAGGAAACAGTGAAAAACTCAGCCATTTGAATGCTAACCGTATAAATAATCAAAGTAAATTGTTTAAATTGTATTGCGCTATTGTTGCCTAAATCGGGCGGTGGGGTTAATACAAACATTGTAGTGATTGATAGTGTTACATTGAGTAGATTAAGAAAAAACTGTAGCCAAATAAATTTAAACTGAAACTGTGTTACACTAAATTCATTATTTAAAAAGTCATCACTTTTAGATAGGAGATTGAGTAGCCCAGAAAACCTATTCTCATTTAAAAAACAAAAAATATAGACAGAAAAGACATAAGAAAACCAGACAGTGTGAGAGATCAACAAAATGATGTTGTCAGTACTGTTATCAAGCCCTAGAAATGTACGGATATCTTGATAAATATAACTTGCAGTGTACAGAATTAAAAGGGGAATTAAAAGTTTGTACAACTGAGACACAATTGTGAAACAATGAATCTTTTGCTTGGGTTGGCTGAGTGTTGGAAGACCGAAGTTCCATGAAATTAATCCAAAGATCTTGGCCAAAACAATAACTGGTCGGCATATTCTGTAACTGACTGAGGAAGAGCAAGTCCCTAGCTGATTCGTAAATGATTGAACGTGAATACTTCTAGGCTGTACATGTTGAACTTGATCATTCATTTTCTGATCTCAAAAACGAACAAAGAGCAAACTTCATACGTATCTTCTTACCAGACCTGATTGACTACTTCAAGTACCTGGCTGCATATGAGGTTGCTTTTGTGGAGGTAAAGTTATGGTTTATTATCAAGCCGTCAACGTAATTTATGGTCATTGAATTCAGATAAGTGTTCTCTGCTGCTGTACCATTGCGCCAATTACCTCGTACGTTCCTTCTTCCGGCAGAGAAGTAATTCGTAATCTTCCATCATTATGGTTATTGATCACTATTTTCCGTCCACCACATATCAGAATACACTGCATCAGACGCGCGATGTTAACGAAACGCCCCCACTATTAAAAAGATGTATTGTGTTTGTGTACATGCATGATTGTTTCACTACTTGTCTGGAAGTAGTCATATATATTTTTTAATGTAGCAAGAGCAACCCAGAGTAGTCATCTACACATGATGGTGATACAAGTAGATGGCTGCAAGATATGTTTATCTTCACAAAAGGCAACACTCTCAATTAGTTGCTTTGAATAATAGCATTCGTTTCTGAATTCCTATGTTGCTTATTGAATATCATTGCGGCTTCGGTTTTCTTTATTTCTTCCTAACGCAGTGGCTGTACCATTTGGAGCCACATACCTAAAAAGGCTCCAACATCTAAAGTGCAGATGACAGAGTAAGTCAATTAATCAACATATCAATAAGTCTACAATTCAATGATTCACTTTTGGTTGCTAATGGTTCTTAATGGATGTGTGATTCTTATCATGGTACTATGTCTTCTCCCTTGGTTCGTTTTTACTATTGACAGATAGGCTTTACAGGTTAGACAAACATTGTTTGGCACTGACATTATCTTCTCCTGGCTTATATCGATGGCCATTAAAATAAATCAAGAACCTTGACATTTCCTGGCCTTAGCGCAACCTAGCTGGCCTCTAGACTTAATGTCCTACTGGAAGATAACGACCCACTCGGTACATTCTTTACCTCAGCGGAATCAAACGACATTTCTAATATCTCTGAAACAGAATTACTTTATCGATTTACGATTTGTATGCTTCTATCCCTACCAAATTTCGTTTAGCCAAAGTTACTGTTCTTGGCTTACCCCATCGACCTCGTAAATCTGGTATTGTAATTGACAAGAAAGTCGTCCACGTCAACCTTCTGCTCTGCCAGATGTGTGTGAAAACCCATTTTTACTTTGTTTCAATGATTAAAGCATTTTTAGGGTCATGCCCTCATGGCCCGTGACCTAACCCATCTTACTGCAAAGGTAAAGGCCGCCTTGCAGTTCGAGGTCTTGAGAATACATACTCCCTTGGAAAACAGCACTGCATAACGAGGGTTACCCCAACCTTTTGTTTCTTGCCATCATTACTTTGAAGAACCTGGTTTGCATGTTTCTTAATGCAAGAAGTGTCATTAGGAACGTTGGCTCCTTTAAGGATCTTGTAAACAATAATACTTTTCATATTATTTTTGTGGTCAAATATTGGTTCACTAGTAACTTTACAGATTGTATGCTTATAGACACACGTTTTTATTCTGTAGTTAGACGTGATAGCGGTGGGAGGGGAGGGGTTATTTTTGTCTTCCATCAGGTTGAAATCCCACTTGCCCAGGTATAGTTATCCACAAAGATTAGACCCCTCAGCAACAGGCGACAGCTGAATCCGCCGCCGGAAATAAGTCAGCCGAATATTCGCCTAATTTTTCTTCGGCTAGCGATTAACCAGCCGCTACCAAAAACTGTAATTTTTATTTGGTTAAATTTCACACTCAGTCGTGATTCGATTTTGATTTTGGTGACGAGGGTGAATGGTATCTTGAATCTTCTAAATCCGAATCTGAAGTACCTCCACAACTCATCAACCCGTTATCGTGCGAGCAATAACACATGACAGAACCGGATATTCCCTCTCACTTATTAAAGACGCCAGGGCAATAACTATCGCCGAGGTGTTGGTAAAGGAAGTTTTCTCTAGGTATGGGCAGTGCCGTCGCCTCGTCAGCGACAATGGGAAATCCTTCTTGAATGGTGTGATGCGTTGCCTCGCTAAGATGTTTGGCGTTAAACAGACTTTCTTGTCTTTTTACAACCCTCAAGCTAATCAGGCTGAGCGCCTCATTGGTTCAATCAAGAATCTCATACGTGCTAGATTGGGTACTTCGCAGAAATCCTGGGATCTGGATCTCCCAATGATACTGATGGCCTTACGAGCTTCTGTTTCTCGGACCACGGGATTTAGTCCTTCTCTACTTCACCATGGTCGTGAAATGCGTCTTCCCGGCACTATTGACCCTCAACTGTTGGGTCCCATGGATAAAAAATCATCTCAGTGGGCTGTCAACATGTCTCGACGGCTGAAAAATGCTATCACTTTAGCCAGGGAATCTCTGAAGGATCAACAAGATCAAAACAGAGCTAAGGCCGATCAAGGTAAAAGGCCCCATTCCTACAAAGTAGGTGATGAGGTTTTAAGGCAGACACACTACTTATCAAGCAAGATAAAGAACTTCTCAAAGGCATTGGCGGCAAAATTCGAGGGACCTTTTGTTGTTCATGAGGTTATTTCTCCCCTTACATACCGCTTGAAAGACCCCATCAAAGGCAAGATGCTTGCTGGGACCTTCCACTTTACCCAACTTAAACCTTTCAATAAATAACTTGTTTTTAGTTGTATTTCTATTACATCTCGTGTTTCATCACTTTGTATTTTTTTCCCTTTATATGCTGTCTTTTGTGGTTTTTTTCCCCATTACTTTTCTCATGGCTTAGTTTATTTGGTTGTTCCCTTATCTTTTTCCTTGGTTTATTTGTTTCTTTTGTCAAAGTCCCATGACTGAGGAAAGTTGCTGTTCCTTGTAATCCAGCTATTTAGGAAGTGGGAACTTGAAAATATGATGAGTGGGCCGATTTAGCTTGGGTTGAAACCTATGATAACCCGGTGTCCTAAGGTTTCCTACCTGAAAAAAAATTTGGTTTTTCCATAATAAAAATCAAATTGGTAGTGAGTAGGAATCTGAGAAGGAGATGAAAGTAAAAATTTCTTCTTTCTTTTCAATGCTTCCTTGGTCCTTAGGATGGCACTGTCGAGTAGTAGTCTTCCCTCGCTCGGCTCCCTTCTTTTCATGTTTTCTCGGAGTTTTGTTTACCTTTTACTTTTTTCCTTTATTGTTTCTTTTTCCCAGTTAACTTGGTTAAGTTGCTTTGTGTTGGTGTCTTTTTGTACCCGTCATTCATATGTTGGCCTTGTGTTTTTTTGTAATCCATTGATTTTGTTACTGCTTAGGTTAATGAGCTGGTTTGGCTTAGTTTACTATCTTTTTCTAGTTTTCACTAGATGTTTTTTCCCTGACCCTTTTACCCTATAAGTTTCATTTTGTAAACTCTCCCCACCTTCTGTCTTTTCTCCCCTTGGGAGTTTCGTGTTCCTTAGTCTTGGCTTTCTGATCTTAGAATGGTCGCAGACCGGTTCTTCGTGTGAAAACAAAAGACACTTGAGGGTACCTTATTCCTCCAAAGAATTTGTATATAATTTTTACAGTAATATGTCCTAAGGCTTGGAGATGGGATCTATCTTTTTCACTTGGCCCCTCTTAACCACCTTTTCTGGTATCCTTTTTCTTACTTGTGATTTTTTATTTTTTTGTTTTTCTTTCCATTTTTTTTTTCCTTGGTTTTTCATCTCTCATATTGTCCTAATCTTCCTTCACACCAAAAATTTGATTTAGTTGCTTGGCTTAAACTTGCGCTATTACTTAATTCTACAGGGAAACCTTAACTGATTTTCAGTTCTGGATTGGTAGTTTAATTTATGTTTGTCTTGTCCATTTTCTCCTTTTTCATATGGAGGCCTTTTGGAGGGTATGCTCTGGATGTGCCTTGCGCCCTGGAAGTGGTAAGCAACAAAAATATTTCCCAAACCTTCACTGCTGTGAACTGAAATTTTGAACTAAGATTTTGGGTAGCTTAGCATAAACTGATCTAGAATTGTGTTTTTTTTTTTGCCTTTAGATTTAACAACAATTAACTTCATTAAACTTATTCTTAAGCTCTTCGATATTTATATAAATTAGCCATTCTTAAGCATTAGCTTGGTTTCATGAATTAATAAAAGTGAGGACACTTTTTTTTGGGGTCGAACGGGGCTTATGTCGCATTTTGCGGTTGAAACGCTTCATTTTCAGTCCTCCCTACAGAGAGATTGTTGATCGCTTTATCCCCGGTTTTGCTTACTAACGGTAAGTATCTCATTCGACCTTGGCTTCTTAATTAATAAAAATTCGACCGTATGTCAATTTTTCATCGCCGGAGCTTGAGTTTGTTTTCTTAATATTTCATTTGTACTTGACGGCTTGCGTTATTTTTATTTTTACCTTAAAACCATTGATTCAAAGAAAAACATTGTTTCTTGTCAAACTTATATGTTAATTTTTCTTTCCTGTTAAATACTCCTTCGTTTCCACCAATCGGGATGTTCCTGGTCTGACGCCTTACCCCGCGTGACGTGTGTTTTTCTTCGTGTCGTCACCATCGGATGACGCGTGTGCGAGCTGCTCCATGTTAGTCTCAAGTCAGTTTGTCCTCCCGTGCTGAAATTACAACGTCTAGCTCGTATGCCGCTATCCATCGCCGCATAAAACCTCCATTGGACTGCCCGATTCACTATCAGGACTCGTGATGGCAAAGATTCTTCAACATAAGGTAAAATAAGTTTGCTTATTTCCAGTATTTCGGGGAAAATTATTAGTCGCATGCCGGCCTTGTTGACGCCTCCGGCGTGTTCAATGAAATTGATTCTGCGTTCGGCGATATTGGCGTAATACTGATAAATGTGAAAGACTCCCAACTCTATTGCGAGTTGGGCAGTAGCTTGGAGGGGCGTAGGTAACGAAAAATAGTAGATTGAAGCTCTGTGCCTAAAATGACTATTTCTAACCACGTTTCCCAAATTATGATTTTGCAGTTCCAAGTGTACATCCCCGTTTAGCCTTTCTCGTAGTGAGGATTCAACATTTCGTTTTCAACTAAGCCATTTAATCAAGCAACGCAATGACTTGGGCAAGGCTATTGCGCCTAGGAAATAATCCGTCATAACTGGTGTTACCCGTGCTAATCCCACGTGCAGTTCATATTGCGGATGGCTTCGCCGCAACACTCAATTAATTCTGTATAGCAATCAAATGTTTCCAGGGTGTTGGACTGGGAGCATCCAACACGTAGCTTCATGTGTATTTGTTATCCACGAGAATAATAGCTGTAACTTTTGTCCCTAATTATTGTGTAATTCATTTGTCCGCCACTGAATTGTTCATTGTATTGTTTTGGGCAACCCAGCCGACTTTCCTTAAAATAAATGTCTCCCCTACTTTGGAAACTTAAAAACTGAGTTGGTTTCTCTTGACCGTGTTTTGGCATGTAAAACTGAGCAGGGTAGTTTTATGATTTTCACTAATACGCCACCGCAAAAGGGATAGGTAACGTTGAACTCGGGACCTCTCTGCATTAAAACTAATTCTTGCTCCTCTCCTCAACTAAAACAAAGCGTTACATCATAACACCCCCCCCCCCCTCAAACGTGCGGACGTAATGAGCAATAAAAAACCCGATATATTTTTGGGGTCCATTCCAACATTAAAAAGTCCTGGTGCAGTTCCACAGGGTATACACAGGCCATATTGAAATAAATCGTGACCAGCCCTGTTTGGGTCCCAAGAGGAGACGATCTACTCCATGTAATAGTGTGAAGCTAAATAGACTCAAACTCAAGCGATGGTACTGTTGGAAGACAATTCCTTGCTCTAAAATTCTGCCTTCTTATAATTCTTCCCAGAAGGACTATTATATTTATCGCAACGGAGTCTTGGGACAAATCCAGTTAGGCCTCCGCTATACATATACGAGGGTAACCAGTCAGCACTTTTTGAACTCTATAGGAAACTCAATTTCCAGTCACGTACACTCCCATTACTTAATCTGGAACATCCCTTGTTACGGACAACCAGGAAAATCAGGTTACTTCGGTATATCTCTCAGTTAAAAACTCAAACTGAAAAAATCATGCACTTCTGATGGTCTTTCCACTTTCTTACGGAGACAACTTACGTGGGTTCTTAGTTATCCTCTTTCAATGCTTCTTTTCCTCTTTTATTCCCAGGGTAAGCTTCCGGCAGAATGGAACTCAGCAAATGTGTTTAAAAGAGGGGGCCCCCCCCCCCCCCTCTGATCCATTTAACTTTCGATGTACATAATTTTGTTTCTTAACAGCTGTACTAGTGAGGAGAGATTCCCAACAACAACAACAACAACATTAACAACAATAAGAAATGGCAATGCTGTGGAGGCCAAACGTTTCGGTTGTTGTTATTGAAATTTTTAACGAAGCGAAATAGTTATGACACGACCCCAAATACCGAATTTCGTCAGTCTATGTCAATTCTGGGGGAACCATTCATACAATATCGACAAACTTTAAACTACACTCCTTACATCCAATCTAGAGCAGTTTATGTATGCTAATGAAGAAATTAAAACTAATCCTACGTACTCACTACGTTGTCACTCTTAGCCTTTGTACTGCATTTTTTTAGTCAACCAAACAGATGTCGAACATTTATCCGTTGCGGATTTCCTAGCCACCGAAAATTATACGGCTAAAGGTTTTTGCATGGCTCTAAGCATTACGCGAACTCTTCTAAATGTAGACAGTGGTAAACTTGGATTGTTGACTGAAATATGGATTTTGGTCCCTTAAATGGCCGGTTGCCACCAAATTAGCATTGCAGCATCTAGGCCTATCGAGGTCTCTTTCACAGGAAGCAAAGGCATACACCAACCAAACCCTTTAAATGCAACAAACAAGCCACGTGACTCCTTAATTATTGAGTAAAAATTTGGTACGCCCTCGTACATCTGGAAACAAGCTGTAAAGATTAACGATATTAGCGTCACAAGATGGCGCCAGGAGTTTTTCTTTATATTTTACCATGGCGCCATCTAGTAACATCAGTATCGTTAATCTTTACAGCTTGTTTCCAGGTGCAGGAGCGTGGACTAAATTTTTCCTCAATAATTAAGGAGTCACGTGGCTTGTTTGTTGCATTTAAAAGTTTTGTTTTGTGCATTCCTTTGTTTCCTGCGAGAGAGAACTCGATACATCTAGATGCTGCAATGCTAATTTGATGGCAACCGACCTTTAATTACAAAGCTACGAATCCCATACTAGAAATATTTACAAGCTTGTTCCATAAAATGAACTGGTTTCTTCAATCATTTAAAAGAGTAGCTGGTGACCTGGTTGTAATTTACTCTGTTATTTACAGAGACAGATTTTGGCTAAGTAATTCTTTTAAAAAATGTTACATGCTTTAGTCGTACGGTCACGAAACGTGACAGAGGACATTTTTCAAAGAAAGTGCAACAAATATGCGTCTCTCCCACAATATAATTATGCAACCACTAGTTTAATTTTGGCCAATTGCACTATGTTTAGGCTTTGTTCATAACAGAACATACAAAGAAAGACCCAAGGTAGCATCTGCCACGCTACTAAAATTCCCTGTGTTAAAAAGTGGTGGCAAACTAGTTGTGTTGTTGCAGCAACCTCTAGTTTTTTTTTGAATTTATGTTATGAACTAGATCTGAATGCATCGATATTGACCCAAAAGTAAAGTAACGTTTGCGTGTTATAGTAGGAGACAAGCCTGTCAGATGGCTTCCTTTGAAAATGTTCAACCCAAAAAAATTCATTACTTTGAAAAATATAGGAGCGTTATTGGGTCAACTTTTGTGGGTTGATATTCTCTTCCTTTCATGGATTCCTTCTTTTTTTGCAAATTGCAAGCTCTTTTTCAGTCTCATCGTTGATATCTTTGATCAGTTTCTTATCGGAAAATCGGATGATTAATCGAAAAATTAGCCTTTAGGAAGTCGAGTTTATAGTTGGCCGATGATTGCTGGAAAATTGGTTTCTGGCTGCAGTTAAGCTGAAATCAATAAGGTAGCTGAAAATTACAAAATAATAGGCTGAGGGATAATCCCACGGCTTAAGTAATTTTGATTTACTGGCATTTTCCTCTGTAATGTTGGCTTTTTTATTGGCTTAAAGTAAAGAGATATTTTACGTATTATTACCAACCAATTTAGTTGCATTTTTATTTTGCTCCTATTTTTTTGTAAACACCACAAGACCTTTTTCATGTTTTCCATTCATGAATCCGATTTATTTGTTTTTCGTTTGCACACTTGATTATTCTGAAATGCATATTTGACAAGCGACATACTAGATTTTTTCGACAAGTATGGATCATGCATTGCGAGAGTTTCAATATTAGATTTTTCCGTATAAAATGAATTATTTTAATGCAGTTAATGTTCTTTTTTAGGTAAGAGTGCAGTGAGAGGTTTGTTTGCCTGTTCACATTGTGAGAAAACTTTCCAGTTGCAGCAGTCTCTCAATATTCATTTGCATCGATTTCAGTGCCACGTGTGTGGAAAATGTAGTGAAAACAATGCACTTTTACAGCAACATTGTGAAACGCACATTCCTTTAGAAATACGTCGCAAGCAAATTAAAAGCTGCCCTCACTGCAAGCATCATTTAACCCACCATGCTAGGCCAGCCAATTCATAAATTGTAGAGACAGACTGGCTTATGCGGCTAGTGATGATACCATTGAGGTTAAAACGTCTGAGGGCCAAATTTATTCTCACCCCAAACTATGCAAAGTAAGCTGCTGATGTTAGATTTTATTTCTCTCTATCGTGTATCTATTGTGTAAATGTGTATCCTTTGTAAAGTTGCGTGATAAATGATTACATAATGTTGCAATACATATCATATTATTTCTTTCACATTGCGCTGTTAACACAGGAATTGTAAGTCGGAAATAAGCCATAATGATTTTCGCTAACGGCTTCTTACCAAATTGCTGTTGTGTTACTTACAACGATTTGTGCATATTTCTTTTTTCATTCGTTTAGTATTATTTACCCATGCATTGATTTGTATCCCCTGTGTCCGCTCCCTATGGCTGCATACGTTCAGTTGTGACCTTAATAATGAATTTAGTGAGTATTTATAGTAGTAGGCGAGTGGCCATATTGGGAAAGGCTTTCGAATAAAACTTAAGTGCGTAAAGGTGAATTACAATTCCACGTTACTTTTAGCATATAATGTTCCTTGATGGGTGACCTCGTTAAAGCATGCATTAGGAATAATTGTTTTGTATGATACAAATTATTTTATGAAATTCCGTAAGATATAATTGTAGGGCATATAAAAGTTTAATCTATTAGTTTGGACTTAACATGCCGTGTCTCATCTAGTATTTCTTAACACTGACGTTTAGTACAAAAATGAGCCACTCTTCACATATCCCAAAATTTTATATGCACAATACGTGCTCATTTTTTTTTTTTTAAAGTGAATATAATAATAATAACAGGCTTTACCATGCAACGCGTAGAAGGAAGACGTAAGGGGGGGGGGGGGGGCGAGCCACTAACACCGTTCCTAAAAATTTAAGAAGAGTATTCAGATACACCACAAACGGCAAAAAAAAAAACAGGAAATTTGTTGTCTTAGTTAAATGTTAGTTTCCATAATGGGCATCGTGGCTATAATTGTTGAATGCCTGAAGATCCTTCTTTTTCTTTTAATGAATTATCTATTTCGCAAACATTATAATTCTAAGTATAATCCTAATATTTTATTTACTGCATCCTTTAATCTAGCAAAAATACGTCAACATGTTTATGGGTGTACAACTGTACATATCGTGGGTTTCCTTGATTGGGAATGTAAGTTTGACTTTAATGTGCTGTTACGGTAACGTTATTATTTTTTGTGTGATAAGGCATACGTTAAGACTAGGAAACATCCACTTTGGAAGATCAGGCAACCTAATTTAATTTATTTTTAATTTAATTTTATTTTAATTAAATTGAATTTTAATTTTGGTATATTTCACTGTCTCCATTCCTTAGGCGTGTATACATGATAAGTTTTCACTTTACTAATAAAGAGCAATGGGACTAAGATTTACCATGAGCTAGAAAAAAAGAGTTAAAAGGTTTCCATATATCTTATTTTTAATTGCTCTGAATTCAATTCAGCATCCTGCTATTTAAACATCTATCAACACCATTGTTTACATGACGTTCTTTCTTCAATAACTTTTTGGTAATATGAAGACATCTTTCAAGTTTGAATAAAACATTCAAGAATATATTCAAGAATGGCTTCTGTTTTTAAAGAAAAAGGTTTAATACAGTCTGTTTAATACTGTCAACGTCTTTGAACATGAAGCCAACAATTGAATTAGGCTTCAGAATGCAAGCTACCTTTGCCTCTCCTCAACACAATGGACGTCAGTGTTTTATTTTACAATACTTTTCTTTAATGTAGTTTCCACAACAGTTTAATATAAATTTTAAAGGAGTACTTCTATAAGATAAATGGTACTTAGGTGATACTTTGTTAAAATTTGTCTGTTTTGATTTTCTTTTTGTTGCTAACTTACACCATTGCCTTTTTGAACGTGTCATAAATAAAGATACATGAAAAGAAAAACTTAAATTTATAAATCCTCTGTGTAAGTAAGTAAGAATAATTATAAGCCTACTTTAGTTTATTTCTTGGCTTTTAACACAGTATAAGTTTAAATAAAAACTGCATTTAAGCCCATCACTTATGATCCCGCTGCATTTCAAAGAATTTGAATGAAATTTCTTTTGTCCAACGATTGTAATTGTTATAATAAACTTCATAATAATAAAAACTATAATAAACGCAATTTACATCGCACTGAACCCCAAATAAATATTAACATGAATGTAAACAATGCATACCCATGTTAATAAATTACAAATTTTAGATCACATTGGTATCTTTTTCAAGGTACTAAAATCATAAAACCACCCTGTATATAAATCAACAACAAATTAAAAAAGTAACAACATGAAACAAGAACGGTAACACTTAACTGGGGTACAGCATGACAGCTACACTGAAGTTCCATTATTTTTGCAGAAATCGGGCTACAGCTCTATATGTATAATCCTGGTAGTGTGTTGTGTGCAACTGTGGAATGATATACTACCAGGTGGTAGCCTTATACAGATATGGGTCCCCACGTCCACAATAGATTCTCTGTGTAGCTGACGTGCTACGATCCAGCTAAAGCACGTGTGGACATACTAATTGACCTGCTGTAACTTATTCATTTGCAGTCTGGTTTTCGAGGTTGTGTATTTTTGTAGTTTCTTTACTTTGAGATATTTACTAGTCTATTCAACGTGGTCGTCAATTTTGAAGTTTTTAATAAAATGTCTGGCAAGTGTAAACTGACTTTTATTACATTCACTCTATTCTCATATTACAGGTTTTTTAATTGGTTTCGTTCTTTTTTACTTTGCTTTCGTTTTCTTTCATTTTGGTTTCGTTATGTTTCAAATTGCTTTAGTTTCTTTTCAATTTGCTTTCGTTTCTTTTCACTTTGCTTTAGTTGCGAGATAATTTTACCAATCTGAAGCAAATTGAAACGAATTGAACGTTAAAGCAAATTGAACGTTAAATGAAATAAGTGAAAATTGCGCAGTAAGTAATTTTAATATATTTCATTTAACCTTCGAACTACTAGTTTCATTTAACCTTCGAACTAGTTTCGCCAAGCTAATCCCACCGAGTAAGAGTTCAAAGGTTAAATGAAATATATGACAATTGCTTACTGCGCAATTTTCAGTTATTTCATTTAACGTTTGAAGTATTTATTATTCGGTGGGACTAGCTTGGCGAAAGAGCTTGGCATTTGATATCACCACTTCACACGGCCGAAAAGCTTGGCGGGAATCTTTTACAAGTTTTGTTTTTAGGCATTGACTTTACAGGAACGGTCTTCAGAAATTTTAGTGCAAAATCTGACTAATTTCCCTACTAGATTTATAATTTTCCCACATTGCTTCCCTCCTGCGGTAAGGAAATTGGAGGAGGCGTGGGGGGGGGGGGGGGGAGGGAGTAAGTCGACATTTTTCACGGGTCGGGGTTGCAATGTTGTGAATAGTGCGACTGAAAAGAGGTATTTCAAAAAGGACGAAATTTGAGTGATGTAATTTATGTGCGGCCCCGTATTTTCCCGTTACCTGCCCTACATCGCGGCTGGAATGAAGCTTTCATGTACGACAGTACCGGGCCGTTAGTTTCGTTTTCAGTTGTTTTCTTGGAGCGTCGTAACAGAAATTCATGAATTATTTTAAATAAATAAAAGAAAAATAAATTAAGTGCTTGGAACATATTACCGAGAGAAAATCCACTGATGATTTTTCTCACATTGCTTTTTAAATATGTCGTTTAACTTAATTTTAGTAGTAGCCATTTATGGATATTACTGATATTACTGTATACAGTAAATCATTAATTTAATACGTCTTTAAACCTACATCTTAATTTATTTACTGTAAATTACATATAGTATTCTCCGTTTAATTTGCTTCAGATTGGTAAAATTATCTCGCAACTAAAGCAAAGTGAAAAGAAACGAAAGCAAAATGAAAAGAAACGAAAGCAAATTGAAAAGAAACTAAAGCAATTTGAAACATAACGAAACCAAAATGAAAGAAAACGAATGCAAACGAGTAAAAAAGAACGAAACCAATTGAAAAAACCTGTAAGTGGGTTTTGCGCTTTAATGTTCTAAGTTCATGCATTCGTAACTAAAAATTTCAGTGAGGCTAAGTGTAAAATATTTTGTAGAATCACACAATGTTAACGTAGAAATTCAGGTTCAGTGTTGAATGTGATTTTTATTAAATAATGCTGTTCCACATCTTTTCAGATTTGTTTGTACATTTTCTTAATTGGTTTTACATCTTTTCAGATTTTCCAGTTTACATGTGTCAACTGTGCCAGCGTACATTTAATGAAAAGCGGTATCTCCAGCAGCATATGCATCTTCACAGTAATAAGTAAGAGTGTCCCATATGCCATCGTCGTTTAGTATCCAGGACAAATTTGCGAGAACATATTCAAAGGCATTCTGATTCGTCAGTGAGAAGAAACTACTTTTGAAGATGGAGAAAACTAAACTTGATGAACTGTTTGATGTAACTATACTCTGTTCCACATAATGTTTGCAGGAAACTCACTGTATGATGCCGCGTTTTCTTGAACTATCAGTACAAAAACATGTCGCTATCACACTTGTAGACTCTACACAGTTACTGTTAGAGTCTACGAGTGGGATATTTACGTGTTTTTGCACTCGTAGTGGAAAAAAAAACACGGCGTCATACAGTCAGTTTCCTGCAAACAATAATACGGAACAGACTATAATGCTACTGTTAAAGTGATCGATATTTATTAAACTTAACATTAAGAATTACAGTCGTTGTTTCGTTTCTATTTTTTGTGTGTGACGTGTCATATTTTATCCACCCAAAACCAAAACTGGTAGAAAAACCCGCCAAGTTTCCAAAAACGATCGGCCTTTGAAGGTAGTGATATCATTCAACGAGGGAAAGGCCGCTAAGGTCAATCCCATTAGCCAAATTAATCGCACCAAATAATAGTATACTAGCGGTAGCAATCTTCAAGTTTTCATTTAACGTCCAAAGTATTATTGGGTGCGATTAACTTGGCTAATAGGATTGACCTTGGCGGCCTTTCCCTGGTTGAATGATATCACTACCTTCTAAGGCCGATCGTTTTTGGAAACTTGGCGGGTTTTTCTACCAGTTTTGGTTTTGGGTGGATATCACAACTTTCATAGGACTGTGAACGTACATTAGGTTACACCGTCTTATCTACATCTGTACCTTTTTCTAGAGGAAATTTATTTCTATGAATTTTCACATTTTATTTTTCAAATTTACCAATGCTAATTAGCCATTAGATTAGCCAAATTGACACGGTGTAGTTTATTGTATGACCATTCTTCACATGCTTAAGTTGCTTCAATCCCATTTTTGCACACCCTGGCTAACAATCGCTGATTTCGTTTGCTTCGCTCACTCAATCAGTGCATCCCCTTAGGTTGTTTTGTTTATCCCTGCACCTTCCCCTTAATTTTTCCAGATTTCGTTGATGTTTAGTCATGCAGAACCCCCGAAGGTCGCTGTTACTAAACCAGCAGAACGCGAAGCATTTTATTTTTGGGTTATTAACAAAAAACCCGTTAATTCGTGGATTCTCGTATTGTTGCGTAACCATCATGTAACGTGCATCCCTTTATTCTTACGCAATCCACGGCAACGTAAATGTTTCCTTATTTTGTCCTTCGTTACAATTCAGTTTTTAGTTCGTCCAGGCTTTTACAATAAATCTAAGGACCAGTGTTGATTGTTCAAGCCATTGTTGCTTGAAATCTTTGGTTGCAACTTGGAAAAGAAACGAAATTTAAATTCGCTGGTAGCGAATTACAACACCCTCCAACGCATTTGTCTTGACCCCTACAACCCCCAAACCAACAAAAGGACCATGCTCAGATCACCATGCATCCGTGTGCAAAAGTTCAGCTACGTAGGCCTTCTCAATTTTGCGCTAGCCATGAGCAAAAAGTCTATGGGATTTAACATGGGAAAAATCTTCTTAGCTAGCCAGCTAGCTAGCAGTAACATAAAAACAACGTTATTGACGCATCTTTTTCTCTATGATTGGTGGACACTCATCCTTTAAATTTTAGTTTTTCTTAATCTGTGACCCGTCCCCTTATCCACAATTTGAAACATTTCTGTCGCATTGGGATTTATCCTCAAAATGCAAAATATGCTTTCAATTGCTTACAGTTAACAGACACATGTCTGCTAGTGGGTCGCCTTTTTATCATTAACAATCAATTTTTTAACAATTGGATGTCTACAATGGGATGATCTACTGTTACTTGGCGGCGACACACTAGCGAGTGTCTAGACAGAGCAACACGAAAGCATCCCTTGAACCTCTGAATTTTTTTTCGCAAATTACTACCGTCCACGTAAACTTGCTACAATATTAAGAATAAGTTGAATGGACTTTACTTCACTACTATGAAACCTGGAACTGGCCAAAGGCAAAGCAATATTAGCTAATCGTCAATCTCGATTTAAACTGTAGCGTTTTTTCAACACAGAAGTGTATGTTTGTTTATAGAATGAGAATCTGATGCTGCATTTTGTTTGGTATAGCTGTCATGTGTATGTAGATTATTTAAAAGATGGCTGTGATATGTTATTACTCTTTATAGATTTTAACAATTTTATATCTTTTTATTGTGGAGTATACAGGGTGAATCACGAAAGCCGTTACACGGTTATAACTTGAGAAGTAATGCAGATAGCTTAATGCAGTCAAAAATTGACTGACAAAATCGCATGTGGACAATCCACCGCCTATCTGTTCAACTTTGTGGGGTCCCCCTAAGGGGGGTTTCAGGGGGGCAAAGGGGCGTTTCTGAGAAATTTCAAATGGGAAGGCGGGTCGAATGATGCATCATTAAAAAGGTCTAGACAAACCAAGAAACTTCTGTATGAAATGTTTCTTGATATCGTCAACAAGTGAAGGTAGTCAGCCAAAGAAAAAAGGCAATAACGGAGTGGAAAATCTTTTTATAGCACCCAATTCGATACAAGTTTTAAATTTATTGTTCGGATTTTAAGAGCTTTAAAATAAGAAAGTTACATTTCGAGTCTTCCGAGGCGCCCCGGGGGCCCGCCCCCCCCCCCTAAACGAAGGGAGAGACGAGTTTGTGCGACACGTCAGGGGTAAAAATATAAGGACCGCTATTGCTAAGCTGCATTCTTTCCAGTCGTGGTTAAAACTTTTGTGCAAGTGTACCATGAAACACGTTGCACTGCCATAGTTAAATAATGGTGAACTTCGTGAGGTCATCACAGGGAAGAGGTAAGGGAAAGAAAGGGGTGTCTCTAATAGAATTCCAATGTAAACAGGACAACTCACGTTGTAATGTACACTGCATATTTCTTCCTCTTGCTTACGTTAATTATTAACCATTATGTTAATAATTACGTCATTGTTAACTATAATAGCCTAACCAAATTTACATACGTTAGAAAAAGTATGCAGTCTACTCGCATGCTGCACTACAACTCTTATGTTAATGCCCACTACAAAAGTAATGTAATGTTGTCTCACAGACCAGTAATGCTGAATTATTGAAGCATGAATTTAAATATATCTTGCCAAAATATGTTGAGAATGGGTTCCCACTTGGGCACGTCAACAAATTAATTTCAAAAGCATTGACCCCCCAAAACATCCCCCTCCCCCAACAAATTTCATTCCTCTGCCTTACTTTAAAGGCATCTCTGAACCCCCTTAAGAAGAAATTTCGCATCAGTAACATCCGACATGTTTCAAACAGCCATCAAAATATTAAGCAGCTTACCATGCACCATGAAAATAAAAACATTAACAAATCAGACGACGCGCTTTCCACACGCAATACTGTTTATCGAATTCCCTGTACGGAGACAATCCGTACTTCTACATATGTAGGACAATCCCATCAAAAACTTAAGGAATGCATGGCATCCCACAAATCAAACTTCAAATTGAAAGTCGAATCCAATTCATTAGTGCAACACTGCCCTGCAACAGGCAAGTCGCCTGACATATACACAAAAAGCAGAAAGTTAAAAAGCACTTTAGTTAATAAAAACACATACAGATTAGCCATCAAGTGCTGGTGAAACAACAAAATCACGACGTTTCGGTTCCAAGGTCGGAACCGTTTTCAAGTGAAGGGTTTAAAACATGTCAAACAACTTAAAAATATAAAAATATAAATTAATAAAGTAACAGCAGAGCAGGGCCATGGAAATAAAACTTACAAGTCATAAGGATGCAAGGTTCCATGCTAAAAACTAAAACCAAATAAAATAAAAGTCAGCACAATTCAAAAGAATGTGTCAACAGTCACACCTAACTCACCCAAGTCTGCTGGTCGAATGAGAGAGAATTCGGTCGGCTATGCTTTAAATAGTGGGTCCCTGGATTTTGATTGGTGGAAATGTGTTGATGCCAGCGTCATTGCATAACTTAATGTAGTCTTG